>VXBA01005309.1:1289715-1329660 GCA_013399895.1 Serilophus lunatus
GGGCCGGGTCCCAGCAGCCCCGCGACTCCTCGGAGGCCGCAAAGGTACCCAGTGCAGCCCTCCCGACAGCTCGGACCTCGGTCCCCATTCCTGTGGCCGCTCCAGCACAGAGTCACAGAATTGTTCCAGGTTGGAAAAGACCTCCTGATATCATCGAGTCCAAGCTGTGCCCGATCCCCAGCCCGCAGCACTGAGCGCCACAGCCAGTGTTCCTTGGACACCTCCAGGGATGGGGGCTCCAAGCCTCCCCGGGCAGCCCCTTGCACAGCACTGCCCTTGTTCCCAGGATTTAATGAGGTCCTACGGGTACACACTCTCCTCCCCCAGGCTCGACCTGCCGTGCAGAGCCCCTGCACAAAAGGGCACTTCCACTTCGGTCCTGCCGCTGCCGAACGCGCCCCGCGTCCCCTCCCTTCCCCACGCGTTCCAGCTGCGACCTCATGGAGCTGCACGAGGGGAAAGCATGGCACCAAACCCGTCCCATCCCGTGTTTGATACAAGCCGCGTTCGAACAGCAGTTCCGGGGATGCCATCGCTCCCGGAGCACATCCCGCTCCTGGAGGTGGCAGGATCCCTACACACGGAGCCAGGACCTTGGATCGCTCCCCCCAGCAGCACACACGAGTAAGCAGGCTGACTCGCCACAGGATCAACATAACACCACAACGAGAAGAAAGGGAAGATAAAAGGCAAACACTTCCAGCTAGAGACCAGCCAGTATCTGCTGGATGAAGGGCAGGAGAATGAAAGTCCAGCTCGTCCCGCAGGACAGGGAGCTGCAGAAACCAGCAGAAAGCCCTCGTTGCTCTCTGAGCAAATGTCCAATATGAGCTGAACAAACAGTGCCTGAAAGCGCTTCCCCAAGCCCAGGCAAAAGAACAGATTTAATAACCATTTGGACTGCACCCCATTAAACAGCAGAGTGCACTGTGATTTTGTCACACTTAGCTTACAGAAATCATCACCACAGCTCAATCGGAGAGAAAAGAGAGGCAGCGACAGAGGCCCCTCACAAAGCTGACATATAAGAAGAAAAAATAATGCAAAAAAAAAAAAATCAGATCTCTGAGTTCACTAGTCCCATACTTACAGGTCCAGTGGGCAGGAACACTGAAGGAAACACATCTATGGAGGAAGCTGGACTTTGAAGCAAAACTGAAAGCCTCTTCCCACTCCTTCTCTTATCCTTAAAGGATTGTCTGAACAACAGCTCTCCAAGACCAGCACATTCAGAACCAGCAATTTGTTCACATTTATTGTATCTTCAGCGTGTTCTTCTCAAGCCACCAAGAAATTAAATAATAAAAATACCAGGGAAAAGCCTTCTGAGATATCCAGGTGCTAATGCCTGACCCTCCCCCAAATCCAAAGCTGAAATCACCCAGAAATTATAGTGACCACAAACGCCTGGGCATGCCCGCGGGGCTTCTTTAGCAGCAAAGCACCCAGTGCTCCGAAAGAGCAGAGCAAACAATTGGCTGTTGCAATGAGAGCTGTTGAGAGCCAGCTGTGAGTAAGGGCCACACCAGGCCCAGGTGTATAAGGGCAGGGCACTGATGGAACTCTCAGCTGTGGCCTCGATGCATTGCTTCCAGCATCTTAATCAAGACCAGCCTACAGAAGCCAAAGAAGGCTTCACTTTTAACCCAGACTGTGTTAGAGACCCCATACAGAGCCGTTTGGTTAAAGCCTTTGGGCTATCTGTAAAACTTGATCTTGTAACCATGTTCCTTGTCAGTAACAAAGGACAAACAAGCCTCTGCTCAAAAAATGAGGCCTGTATACAGAATAATTCTGCAGAAACTCACTCAATAAAGTCTTATTTTCTTCTCTGTTACAAGCACATCATTAACTAAGATACAAGTGTGAAGCTCTTAATTCCATTTTCCCGTGCATAAAGGTAAGAAACCTAAGTTTGTTAATAACTGTGAGCCTTACATTCAGACTTTCCAGGAGAATTTAAGCCGGGGACAGTGAAAAGCAGATTTAAAGCAAAAATGAGAAAAAGAAAACACTAGTTGTTATACATGCAAAATGTAATTAGCTCATGGAACTCACTTCAGCTAAAACCTATGTGTTCGTGAAAGGATCAGGGATAATGAGAATATCCAGATCAACAAGAGAGAATAAAGTTTGCAGAACACAATCTCATTTCTTAGAGCACAAACCAACCTCTGGCAGATGCACTTTGGAAAAGGCCCCTCAGGGAAGGCTGCTTCATAATTTCCTCCTTAATTTTCCTGCACCCTGTTTTGCAACAGTGTTATCTACAGGAAACTATATTAAAACAGGATCAGTCTGGACCGGCAGTTCTCTTCGGGGTTGTATACAGGGAGCTTTGTTAAGGAATTCTTTGACAAGTGCACGTTTATCTCATCTTTAATAATGTGGTTGCTCAGCATATTGCTAGAAAGCAAATACTGTGTATCAGCCTTATATGTGCTATAGGAGATGACTTGCAGGACATGTAATGATACAGAAAGAGGATGTTATCTACACGGGGACAGTGCAAACACTGGATTTGGTAAAGCATAAACACAAAAGCAACCAAAAGGAAATAAACCCAGTTTTGTACAATCTGCTGAGAAACTTCAGTGAATCACCCCGGGCTGAAAGCCAGCCTTCCAGGCTGGGATTTCATTCACTGGCGCTTCAAAGTCCCTGACTCTGACACCAAGGAAGTCCAGGCAGGCTGCAAAACCCTCATTTAACTCTCACCAGTGCTGAAAGCAACCAACCTTTTGATTAGGCAGCCCTGAAAGCAGAAGTCAGGACATGGCAGCCTTCCTGTCCTCCTTTGGTACCTCGAGTAAGCACCATGTGTTTGCCACATTCTTCCAGAGGTGAAACTTGTAATAAGCAATAGAGATTCATGATGTGTCCCCTGATGTCAGGGCTGACCCCTGGATGATCACGCATGCACTGAGAACATGCAGGTTACTAGAAACTCGGGTCCTAAATTTCTAAGTGAAGCCTGACTACACAGCTTCTCCGGCAGCTTGTTCTTCTAATCACTCATCAGTTGAGGGTGAATTCTTGTCCTCTTCATCAGGTGTATTTTTCACCTGGTGACGAGCAAACTCTTCGAATACCATTTCTGCTTCACTGCAATAGAAGAAACACAGATCTTTCAAAATGATGTCAGCCATGTTTTATGCCAGCAGACTACAGGCAATAGGAGGGAGAAGAGAAGCCTGGAGCAGCCTGGTAATGTTTCCTTTGTCTTCAAAAGAATTTGGATCACATCCCCACAGGCACCATCTTCACTGGTGCTATTCTAGCCAATGTGAAAAGTAGTTGATTGAGCAAGCCAGGACACAAACTGAGGAGGTTTTCATCTGTACTGAACCATGTCCATCATGTTTATCAGTTATCTGAACAGGCTGCAGCCTGAAGGGGGCTTTGTCCAGGAATAAAATGTGCAACCTTCCATCCTTATTCCTTCTGTACTAAAATAGATGTGCATGGTCAAATCTTTTAAGTTCCGGAAACTTTGAGCTACAGAAGAACATCAGCAGAGCACGAACACACCCCTCCCTCGACTGTGGGGGAAAGCATGGTCTCTTTAAGTTTCACACGCTCAGCCATAGCTGGTTAACTGAGAGCAGTCATTTGTCAGGCCACAGTAACTTGCTTGCTTTGGATTTTAAGCTGGGGATTTTCAGACAATTTTGAGGCATTTTCAAAAGAGTCAAAGCACGAGTGCAGCCAGAATGTGAAATTTTAAAAGAAACTTACCCATCCTTTCCTGCAGTCATCCACATGCAGCAAAGGAGGGAGAAAGACACACCAGGTAGTTAGAACAGCAGATGCTAAAACATTTGTAGAATGTATAATAAAAAAATGTATAGACTGGCAAGTCCAAGCAGCAGGATTTGCAACAGTGTAAGGAGAATTCCAGAAAGTCGCAAAATGTGCACACATGCACCTGATGAAGTAAAACTTGATCTCCCAAATGGAAAAGCACTCCAGCAACAAAGTCCAAGCCATCAGAAAGGCTGAGAAAGCAAGACAGATTTCCCCATCTATGCTTGCTCATGGTCGCAGCCGGGGGGGACATCTGTGCACACACTCGGACCCCGAGTGCTCGTGTGTCAGCCCGAACTGCTCTGTCACTGTGATTGAAGAGGGCAGCTGATAAGAGGACAATGTTCAATAAACGTGAAGGTATTAAAATCAAACAGAGGTCAGAGTACAGAAAGGCCTCAGTGGTCCCTCATTAGATAGGACCTGCAATGGAGGCAACACTCTTGATTTCATTTTTCCCTAAAAACAGTCCCAAGACCTTTGGGCATTTGTGTTTCTTTAATGGTATTTTTGCTAACCACACTGTAACAAATCCTGCTTGCTAGCAGGATTCCTTGGAAGCTGTTTCATCACAGCCTAAAATAAGTGGAACAGACTGTATTTGCAAAGTTTTTTTTGGTTCTCAGTTACTTCAGCAAGTCACAGTCACTTCACTGGCTTACTTCTCATGGGTCTGAGTCAGGGAGCAAAGCCCACTGTGTTCTACAGAAGTCATCAAGGATCTGGGATGCTTCAGTGACTGGAGAACTCATTACCTGAAGAATTCCCATCCACAATACACACTGAAATCAAGGGCAACAAGTAGTGACAAGAACTGCTGGAAAAGTCAGCATTAAAAGCATGCCAAATGGGGCCACTCCAGCCAAAATGCCTCAAAATGCCTCAAAGGATGGAATGTGTGAAGACACTCCTGATAGTGTCTATCCAGACAAGGATGCTTTCCTCTACTCACAGAAGCCAAGATGAAGTCTGGAAAGTCTCAGGGCCTGTATGACTGATTGAAATGGATTCAAAATAAAACATTTAGAACTTCTACAATTTCTAACGCATCATTCTCATTTAATTTTTCCTCCAATTTTTATTCTTTAAAGAGTGCTCTCTTTCCTCACTCTGAGGTACACCCATTGCTATGAGAACAGTGGTATCAGTGACGTGGGTGAAGCTAAGCAAGATCCCCACAATGTGATTTAAAACCAATTTTACAAAATGGATTGAGGGGGGAAAGCAGGTGTTGTTTCACCTGGACACACACTTTAATGAGTAATTCAGATAAATGGTTACTGAATCAATACATAGATAGTGTGGAAGCAGAGTAAACCTTACTATATACCTCAGATGGAGGTTGACATTCAAAGATGCACTACTTCACCCTCAGGCTGGGACACTACCTCCCAACATGCCACATTTGCACTCCAGCAGGAGTCAGGCCCCCTCCAGAGTCCTCTTGCTGTTCTGTGCCTTATTTAATAGTGTAATATTGAAAAATTCTCAGAAAAGGGGCAGACTTTTGCTTTTTTTAATTAGCATTCCAGCAATGTTTTGAGGGCTGGGATGGGAGGGAGATCGACAAGGCTGCAGAAATGCCATCATGCTCTCTGCAGAGGGTTTTCTTCAAGCTTTTATTATGCAGCCACAAATATGATTCCATACAAGTTGTGGCATACGATAAGCTTGTAACGAAACTTGCTTTTAACCTCTCTTAACTTTATGAAGGAAAAAAAACCCAAAAGGGAGTTGGTTCTGTTATTTTTCAAGACCCTCGAGTGCTTTAAAAATTCGCTAATTTCTGAAAGTCACAATACCAACACAGGGAAGGTATTGCTTTACTATTAGAGGGACAAAGCATTTCTGGATTTCTTGAAACCAGCCCTTTTGTGCAAGTATAAACAGGGAGCAGATAAATGACCATTTGTTGAATAACAGCCAAAACAAAGGCTGGTGTCCAAGACATAGGCCCACAAAATGTAAAACATCAGGAGATGGGCAGGAAAACCCCAGACCAAAGACCTCATGCTGAGACCACAGCCTTGAGGAAAACCCAGCAGGAGCTTCTGGGCTAACTGCTGGCTGGGAAAGATCTTGGAAGCATGAAGAGACACAGCCCGGTCTGAATCTATCTTTAAAAGAAACAGATCCCTACACATTTTTTGTCCACAGGCAGAAAAGACAGACTGCCAATGTGACAGGAGCTGCTTTGCCTAAAAATAACCACCTGTGAACCACATGGGTCCAAAAAAAAAAAAAAAAAAAGAAAAAAGTCACAAAGTCACACATGAAACATGCAAATCCTGGCCTCCCAGAAGCCCAAGAGAAGGGAGCTATAAATAAACACGGGAAAGGAAAGGTAGCAAGCTGTTCCTCCTTCTCCTCCAGGCCCAGGCAAGAAGGACCAAGCAGTCTGCAACAGCCATGCAGTGTGACAGACCTGCTTTTCATGAGGGATGAACACTCCGGCGAGAGAGGGCAGAGCAGTGTGCTGTGGAATAAAGCACACAGCACGTGGGCACACTCACCAGCTTTGGCCCTGAAAATCTAAACCATGTTCTCGGGCAGCTTACGTTTCTGAGGTTCTCTATGCTCACGTCAGCCCTGCACGATTCAATGCATTGATGTTTTACTTCTGCCATAAATCACTTTGGCTGGAGCAAAGGATGTTCCCCCACTGCAAGGAATTTTTCGTCCCATTTTAGATTTGACTCTTGGTTCCTTTGACTCTTGCCTTTCTCCCAGCTGTGCCCTAAGACAAAGCAACGGTCAAGTAAAGCAGGGAGGTGGAATAGGCAAACTGGTTACTACTGGCTCACCAGTAAAAACAAAAGGGAATGAAAAAAGAAGATAAGGAGTGATCTCAAAAATTCCCTGTGCACCCCTGCCTACACCCACTGCAGAGGCTGCTGAACAGGCCAACAAAGGAAAATTTCATCTTTTGGGACCTTTGAGAGTCTAAAAACTGTTTGTTGAAGCTCCATCTCTGCAATTAAGTCTTGATTTGCTTCATTCCAAATTAGATGGTGTTTCACTAATGAAACACATTGTATTTCTCAGGGTTCACGAGCTAAAGTGCTAGAATAAAAAAATTTTAAAAAGCCTGAACTCACAACTGGGAAAAGCGATTAGGCAGAGTGCATGGAAAGCTACAAGCCAATAAAGCTGGAAAGCATTCTGGTTTACCAGCTTCATCTGGGAGGCTGTTTTATTCACTGTAATAAGCTCAGACACCACATTCCAGCACAGGTTTCAGGTCAGCTACACAGGCTTCAGAGGAATTTTCTGTTGTATTAGAGTATCTTTTTCTAAGAGAAAGCATTTATTTTCTGAGTTAACCATTTGCAGGCCTTTCCCATGGGCTATCTCCTGAAACTACCAGCATTATTTTTCAGTTTATAAGAAAGCTGCAGTTGCCATCTGTACAGAATGCATGGGCCATAGCTGTCTCCTGACAGCAAGACTTTGATGTAGCAAACAATAGGTGGGCTGTGCCTCTGGTGAGAGGATATGCTGGGGGAAGTGATCTGAGGAATATTGCAGCTCTGCATTTCCCCTGTGAAGTCTTCTGCCCACATCCTTTGGAGTGTACTACATAAAGGGGTACATCAGCCCTCCGTTGAAATAATCTTAGAAGGGAGAACTGCCTGACTTCCACTTTTCCTCATATTACAAATGCTGCTGCCAGAATTAAAAAGTAATAAAAAGAGGGTTGTGGCCTTGTTAATATCCAAGGAAAATGCAAAAAAAAAATTTGACACCAATCTAAAAATGTAAAATTCTTTACAGTTGCCCAAGCCTTTGGTTGAGCCTTGTTAGAAGATTTCAGGCTCTCCTTGGTGTCCATGAAAGTTCTGGATTTTGCAGCCTGAGTTGCCCACAGGCACTAGATGGCCCTCACCAGCTACTGCTCCTGGAGCCATCCCAGCCCCTCACCATGATCTGTCTGTGCTCACAGGCTGTGCTGGCACACCTCACAGCAGGGAAAATGAGTTTCTTGTAGTACAATTCTTAGAGGAGTGATAAAACTTACCTCTGCCCACTCCAGCACATCCATAATTAGCAAACATTGATTCCCAACCAAAGCAACTGAGTGTGGAGGGATCAGCATCATCTCTTCTCGTCACTCACACTTGAATCCTCCAACAATTTCACACAGTAAGGACTCAAGTCACTCCCTTTCTAATGCTTCCAGTATAGAACAAAGCATCTATCTCAGGGTAACACTTCTCACCGGTTCTACCATCACCTTCCTGTGGTCATGTTCTTAGAAACAGCTTTATGTATATTTGGAAAAAAAAAGAAAGAAACAGCAGCACAGAAGCAGCCATGGGTTTTGTTAGAAGCCCACACAGCTCTGTCCAAACACAGGGGTAGGATGAGATGACTCAGTTGTAACAGCCCCAGGAAAGGCTGCTGTGCTTGGTGCTTCAGAGCTGCACAGGAGCTGCTGATTTAGTGTGAGCTCTGTAGTCATGAGATTAACTGTGCAGTGCTTCCTCAAGCCTCTGTCCTTCCACAGACGAAAAATGAAAAGGGAACATGACTCATTTCAATTTTCTCCACTCTTAGCATCCCTCCTGCTTGTTACTTTGTGCCTTGAGGTTCAGATATATATATATACACACACATACACATAAAGCAGCTCCACAATGGAGCCTTGTGGGTTTCTCAAGGCTCCCTGCAGCACCAGTGACTCTGAGCCTTACAATGACAAGATCTCACTGGAGTCTGTCAGTGAACAAAGGCAAAAACCAGGTGTAACTGACCTGCTGGGTTCCTTTCCTCAGGTTTGGGGTGCATGAGACGAAATGGCAGCTCTGTGCCCACTTCACTTTGGGGAGAAGAAAGAATCCATGAGACCCACAGCTCCCACCTGGCTCAGACCCCTTCCCACCTCAGGCCAGCCCGAGCCCTCAACTCCAGCTTCACCCACACTTTCATATTTTCTGACCTTAATTTTCCCCTCAAAAAGAGGAGAAATTCTCCACATAAATCCCAGGCATGTCCACATTCATCAGCTGGGGGTTATATGTGCTGAATGGACTTGCATGTACATAAAATCAAAAGATATTTTTGTAATGGCTTTATTTGCACAGCTTAATGCACAGACTTCTTGCTTCCATCAGTTTAAGGGATAGGTATTTTTTTAAGGAGATGGGAATGGGAATAGGAAAGAAGGCAAAAAGATGAATTTAAAATTAGCTCTGAAAAAGATGACATTTACCTGGAGGTGAGGTCTCCCAGCATGCTACAAAAGGAAACAAGGAGAAAAACAAAAAGTATTTAATGCCTTTCCATTCTGGTGCTGTACTAAATGGTGTTTTATTGGTAGGCTACTGAAATCACTGCCTTTGTATTCTGTTCTCAGCTTGCCTCAAAACAAAATCCAAATCAACTTGTTTTTAAAAAAGGTAATCTTCATTTTTCATGTCATTCCCATGCAGAAGAAGTCTTAAGTTTTTGAACTCCTGACCAAGTGTTGACCATGGCCCCTTTTCTGAGAGCCAAAGGGCAATTGGAGGACCACAAGGCAGCGGGCATTTTATCAGGCTTCAGGCAAATCACTGATTCATTTTTATACTAGAAAGGATAGATGAATGAAATATAAATCTCAACTGTGAGTAGCATCAACAGAGTTATTATCCTTGCCCTCTTTTGCACTGTATCCTGGAACTAGCTCATGTTGGTAACATCAGCTTTTCCCAGAAAAATGGCTTAGTGCAGAACTCAAGCTACAGTATTTATGACTCTCAGGCAGATGTTTTCACCCTCTGCTCTGGGAGAACAGCAATGACAGCATAACGGCTCACAAAGTTTCACTTCAGTTCTCACAAAATAGGTTATGGCTTTGAAACAAAATGTTGCAATGCAAACCAGAGGTTCCTACTTGAGCCACGCAGCCCTATGGTGTCTAAGGATGGTAAACCAAACCGTCTGGTTCAGGTCAAGTTCTTTGCACAGCACAAGATTGATTTCCAGGCAATTTATACCTTGGGGGAGCCTCATGTCCTACAGCATGTGCCCTTTCTCTTGTGGTGGACTGTCCTGCTCTCACCCCACCCATCAGTGACAGACACACACTCCCCTCCCTGAACTCAAGGCAGATACAGTAAGAAGAGTGTTACACTTACCCCGGAACAGTGAGCTTCACTTTGACCTTGTAGGAAACCAGAATCCCCATCACTGTTTTGTCTATTCCATCCTTAATGCTGCCAGAGAAAACAGGGCAGTGTGAGGTGGCACAGCAACATGGAAAAAACCATGGCTGGAGCAACAACTAGGGGAACATCCTGACAAGTGACAGAGCGGACAACCCTCGGGGACAGACAGCACCTCTCCAGACCTGTGACCACTACTCACCCTGTGTAATGCTGCCTGGATGCACCTGTCTGGCCACTCATTTAGAAAGTCCTGATAAAAGTGTCTCCTCCGTCCTCCTCTCTGCTTTCAAACTCTACCCCCACTACCCCGGACCATTTAAAACCCCACTCACATAGTACTAGAAGCCAGGTTGGTGTCCTCATCCTTTAGTTTCCCATCCAGAGCTATTTCCCGTGTCTCCCGGTTATTTGCAAGCAAGGGCAGAAGTGTCAGTGTCTTGGTCAGGCTGCTGTTGGGCTGCACCTTTTCCCTGAAAATAAAAGAGATATGATACACTCTGATTTTTGTTACACACTCAGCCAAGAGAATTTCAAGACAGATTACAAAGCTGCCCAAAAGGAGAGGAATTTATCTGTCCCAATTTAGTTGTCTAAAATGCAGATACCTCCATCTAATATTGTCAGTAAAATTCCATTTGTAATCAGCAAAGACGAACAAGCACTTACAGAAAATGCTTAATTTCACAGTAAGGCAGAAAAGTAGGTCAAAACTACAGAATTACAGATTAATTTAGACTGGAAAAAGACCATTAAGATGATTGAGTCCAAGTGTTAACCCACCACCAGACCACGTCCCCACATTCCAGATGTGTTTTTCCTAATATCCAATTTACACATCCTCTTGCACAATTTGAGGCCATTTCTTCTAAGCTGCAGGCCACAAAGTTGGACAAAATGAATCCTAGTTGAGAAGACCAATGCTCAATGGAAAACGTATCTCCAAGCTGCAGAGCAAAACAAATACAAAGTATCTGGGTATGGCCAACCCTGCTCACAAAGTGAAGTTCAGTCATGCACTGCCAGTGCATCAATACAAGTGGCTCTCCACAATGTCAACAGGCTCAAGGTTTTCCATGGCTTTTCTAAGGCCAGAAGGAACCAAATGAAATTGGGTGGAAAAGACTGACCTCAATCTAGAGGATCCACGACTCTCACTCAAACAGCAGCACTTTTCAGAAAAGTGCTACACTTTTATTTAAATATTTCCAGCCATGGGGCGCCTTCCCCAAGCCCCTGGTGAGCTTGTCTAGCAAATAATTACTCTTCAAAACTCTTCTGAAACCTCCCCATTCCCTGAAAGAATGTGCAGGGCCCATGCTGGCTCTGTGAGAAGGAGACCAGGTGCATCCAGAGGGTACAGGTGGCGCAGGACACGCACATGAGGTAAGAGAGGAGAGAGCACTGTAACACTGTAATTATGAGAACTTCTCATCGCTGATGATGAGGGTCATGAAAAAGGTGTGAAGGAGCAGGAAGGGAGAAGCAGAGCATTCACTCACTGTGCCTCCTCAGCAGCTACCACTTTGGTATAGTAGTCACTGGAGTACAGCACCACGTTGGCAACCTGCTCCACTGAGGGAGAAAGGAGAAAGCAGACAGTCAAACCTGAAACAACACAGCTGCCCCTGCCCTGGGTCTCAGGAATGGGAAACATGATGAGGACAGCAGGAAAACACATCCTTTTAGAACCTGGAGGAACCATCAGGCCAGACAGTCTGACCCAGACAGACACCAACAGCACACCACCGGCCGAGGTCTGTCTTTCATGAGAGGCACATGGCCTTGATTTGGAGACAACAGAAAATCAATAACCCACAGTTTCCCCTGGGAACCTCCTCTTTCCATTATAAAGAGCTCCCTCTTCCTTCTCTAGTCAAGCCTGCTTTGATCTGAAGAGTAGCAGGAGCATCACACTGATGGAGAGCCCTTCCCACTGGCCTCCCAAAAAGGATCCACAGCACCTTCCCCACAGCACCTGCCTTGTCCACTGCAGGTGCCAGACCCTTTCTCTTTACTAGAGGGGACAATCTGGTGCCTGGAATTAAGACACACAAGTAACCAGAAGAGTCAGGAAAACTGTTGCAGTGTTTCTCTTGATAAACAGCAGAGAAACAGCAATAAACAGGGTGAAGGAACAAACTCCTGACACCCCCAACTGCCTTCTTAAGCTGTTGCAAGTGCTAAATTCTGGCTCTCTTTCAGTCTTACTGTGCTCAAAGAAACCTAAGCAACAGTAAAAGCATACCCTGAACTTTGATCTTCTTCACTGTTTTCTCCGTGCTGTTGTTGATAGTGACAGTGACTGGAATGGGCTCACCATGGTAGTACACCTAGAAGGAATTTGATGCTCAGAAATCCAGCCAGGAGACTTCTCCCAAGGCCTAAAGTCCTCTAGCTCCTCCAGATTGCATCTCTCAGAGGCCAGATAAGGGGAAATGACCCTTCCCAATGATTCATGGCCCTTCCTTCAGTGACTTCTTTAGCCCCATTACCCTGTGTGGTAATGGGGTTTCAGCGTCCCCTAACAGCAGCTACTGACAGAGCCCTTGAGTGCTGGGACAAGGCAGTCTCAGCTGAGACAGCAACCCAGTAGTAGCTGCTTTGGGCAGCAAAGTGCACACAGGCCTGCCAATGCTGTGACACCCACAGCCCTGGGGCAAACTCCTCCCTCACCTCTTTGCTGAGGCAAGCTTTCAAGTGCAGGGGCTTGTTGGACATGAAGAACTGCCAGGTGGTCTCTGCACAAGGCTGGGGCCCCGGCTTCTCTGGAGCAAACTGCACCTTACGGATCAGCAGACGTGTAGAGTTCCTGGGAAGCAGCAGAGGACAACATGGTGGTACTGTGTGCTTGGCAGATGCAGGGGTTCTGCATTCACATGTGCTTACACCCAAGAAATTCACTGACAGGTGGGGCAAAGCTGAACAAGCAACTGAGAACTGAAATGCACCACTGGACCACCCACCCCTTCTAAGGGCAAAGCTGAAGACAGACACACACATTTTGTTACCTCTTATGAATTCTCTCTTCCACATTCTCTGTTGAAAAAGCTTTCACCTCAAAGTCCACCCCACAGGTCTGCCAGAAAGAGAGCACAGCTGTGAGATCAGGGTCAAAAGTCAGGAACATCTGCAGATGCTTCAATATTTTTCTGCATACCAGAAATTGGCAAACTCCTGCCAGCTGCAAATTCTTCTGGCCTCATACCACTGTAAGAGAAATCTTTGCCAACCTGTGTGGCAGCATCCCCTTGTTCCATGCTGCTTCTGATAGATGACGCCTAATTCCCTGCCTCTGAAAGGTGACATCCCTACTCCTAAAAGGCTTCCTATGAGAGCAGTGCTGCAGAGGTCACAGCATAAGGCTGACCAGTGTGCAAAGCTCTCCAGTCCAGCCTTGGGTTTCTGAACTGAATTTCTGAATTGGTTTTGTAATGCCAATACCTTCTTTCCCAACATCTGAGAGTGATTAGGCCCAGATAACCTTTGCTTTATAGCATCATGGGACATCTGTGCAAGTCCCACATAACTCTCTACAGAGAAATTACTGCTAAATATCATTCTCTGGCATGAAACACAGCTTATCCTTATTGCACTGGATTCTATGACCTACATCACACCTTGCCTGGCTGATTGTCTGGTTCTGCTGTTCAGAGAAGCATCCCAGCAAGCATAAAAGGTATCAGAAACCTTGCAGAACATCTCATTATTTAATGACTTCTACTCCAGGGTTTTTGTTTTCTTCATACATATGTACAAACCACCCCTTTTCTGCATTTAATTCAGAGCAGGTCTTAACACATTTATAGCAATCTATGAGATTTTTGGCACTCAGTTCTCTTTTTCTCATGTAGCCTCAGCTACATTTTATGTGCAACCAATCCACAGATCACGTGGTAATCTTAAGGCAGCTACAGCGCTGCACATTTTCTAGTTTTCCTGTTATTTGTCTGGATTCCCTTTCTTGTTTTGAGGACTTCAATTCCAACTCTGTGACATACACTCAGAGCCCTAAAGTCAGGTTCTTCACACTTGTGGCATAGCGAGTAAAATCCAGTATCGCCTTCTCTGACTCTCATGCTGGACAAATAAACGCACGTGACTTTTTCCCATCTGACTTTCCTCAACCACGGTAAGCTCAAGTGTCCCACTGGTCTCACCTTATCAACATCACGAGGTGCAGGCTGCAGGCACACTGAGCAAGGCAGGTAATCTGGAAACTGGGGGAAGAAAAGAAAATACCCCAAAGCAGTATTATGCAGACATTCTAGGTAACATATTGCTCAAGAAAGCAATTCTGAAAACCATGGGTCACTCACTGTAATGCAGTAACCCTTTGGAACTCTGGCCTTGTAAGATCAAGACCCTCTCTTCCAAAAACACTGTAATGGTCAAGAAAATAAAAAAAAGTAAAAAATGTTTAGGCACAACCTGGATCTTCCCAGAGAATGCTGAGGCAGACACACCACTGACAATACTGGAAGTATATCCTGTCAGAATCAGAGTTTGGCAGTGAGCTGTTCTTTGTTGACAACATCTGGTAAAGAGCTTTTCATCTGCTTATTTGATCCACAAAGTTTTTAAAGCAAAAGGATTTGGTGCTGAGGCAATGGTATAAAGTATTCCAGCCCCTCAGGAATAAGAAAGCAAGGATATATGGGGCTGTTACAAGCCATTGCATATTCCCTTGCCATTTCAGAGAAAGGACTTTTCTCAGTGCAGTGATCCCTGTGCCATTGGGATCTTTGCATTTTACCTCTTAGGATAGCAAAAAGAAAAAAACCACTGGTACGTTGCCTGTCACTGAAAAATTCACTATTGATTCCCATGTTCAGGCCATGACAGGGCCTCAACAGCCTGGTAAGTACAGACAAGGAAAAGAGAGTTGGAGGCACTTCTGAGATACTCACTGTAAAGAAAAAGGGATAAGCATTTTTCCCAAGCTTCTTTAGCAGAGATTCCTGCAATTGAGTGAGAGAGTCTGGCTTGTCAGCAGGGGGGTACACCTGGACCCTGGAGAAGTACAGGTCCCGCCGGAAAGTGAGGCCGATCACATCAATGTCTTCCTGGCCATAGCGGAAAGCACAGGTGAGGGACACGTACACTGGGAAGAAGCACAGGACAGGCAGGTCACGCATGCAGCAGGGTAACAGTGCAGCCAGGGAGGGGCATGGAATTCTCCTGCACTAGAGACACGTGGAAGCTCATTCAACACTTGTATAACTCCGTGAGTATTCACAGCACATGGACAACACAAATGATGGTGGGTGAGAACCCCCTTTGCTGGGGAAGAGTTACATTTGTACCCTTAAAACAATAAATTTTTCATCTCAGCATCTCACTTTGAGAGATAACTAACCATTTCTGAAGCACACATTGCATAAAACGCCAAACCTTTTTTCCCTTTGATAATAGCAGGATCCACCAATACAACACCATCTGAAAAAAAGGACAAAAATAAAGATTAAAAGTGGTTAAGCAGGGTTGAAAGAGCAGGAAGGGCAGCACATATCCCTGTGGACTTACCTACAGGTTCCACGTCCCCTGTGTTGTCAACAAAGTCCCGCTTTCCCAGGTAGATTGTCAGCTGTGGGGAGAAGATGACAATGGTTAAACTACAAAATGTTTGTAGTCGTGTGTTGAGGGAAGGGAGACACACACATACATCAGAGAGCTGTAAATCTTGCAGAGATCAGAACAACTCCATTTTAAAAAGAATTATTACGTTTTTTCCAGAAAATATGCAATCCCCATCAGACTCAACAGGATTATTCACATGCTTCAAGACACCAGAATCGAATCCAGAGCAGCTCCCCAAAGTACAACAGAAATACTTATGCACGGGACAAAGAACTGTAGATTTAAAGATTTTTTGCTGCCGTCAGGTTGGAAAGACAATGAATCAGCTTTGTTTGAAACATTTACCAACAGCATAGCCCAGGGGGGGAGTGAGGTGAGCTGCCTTCCTCTTGTATTATAACATATGTAAAGTTTGCCTTAAAAACTGTTTACATCATCTCCTCAAACTTAGTGCTAAATAGGGTTCATGGTCCTTCTTCATTAAAAAATAAAGGGGACAGGAAAGAGCTTTCCACCAAGTCTCCAGTCTCACCACAGGTAAAATTCATAGCCAAATAAACCCATTATTATGGTACTCACAGCTTTGTCACGGGTACTTTTTTTGAAGACAACTTGCTTTTGGGGAGAACCAGCATTTTTCCCATCCATCCCTGTCTTTTGAGACTCAGGGCAGCTCTTGGTCAAAACCAAGGATGTGACTGCAGGTAAATGAAGCTTTTCTGCCCCAAAATGTCCTGGGAAAGATGCCTGGCAAAAACAGGTGGATGAGACAAAAGCAGAATCATACTCGGTAGGTAAAGCACTCCTATGTATAGTTTGCCATTTCAGAACCCCTCATGTATTCAAATGTTGGCTATGGCTCAGTTTAAGAGCTACAAAGGCCGTTTGTGTTGGTAAGGAGTCAGGCTGAACTCAAAATGAGAACTCACCTGTCCTACTGCATTTTCCTCAAGCAGAACCCAATGCAACCCACCCACTACGTGCAGGTACCACTAAACCCAAACCAGAATGGACCTCACCAATAGGACGGTCCAGCTACCTGCCTACAAAGGTAACAGTCAGAATCAAGGGCAGGGATCAGCTTGAACCCAAAGGGAAAAAAAACAGATGGAATGAAATTCTTCAGGAGGAATAAAAAAAGAGGGAGGAGGGAAAAAGGAGAGAAGGGAAGAGAAAGGGGAGACATGGGCACAAGAGATATACAGACTGAGAAGTCCAGAAAACCTAAGTGGTACAAAGCAGAGAGATTAGTTTTTAATTTTAAGTCATAAAATAGCATCTAGTTAATGATCAGGCAGCAAATTCAAAGTAAGGTGAAACATTTCCCCATTAACAGAAGATTCAAGCAGCCTCTGGAAGTCACCAGCATGAGTTAAACACATTCATAGGATTAAGCACATTCACAGGGAAAAGGTTTTGGCAGCTGTGGGACTGGGTGAACCAGGTGCACCCTGAATCCTGTAAGGCCCTGAAGCCAAGGAGCAGCACCAGGAGAGGATGCTGCTGCACTGGCCTGTCTTTAAACTTCTCCCCATAAGACCTGTGTGAGTTCACTGTGTTAGACAGACCCCTGGCCTGATGGTGTAGGACTGTCCTGGCAGTTTGCTCCTATTCTATTTCTCTGTTTGCTTTCCCATTTTAAAACTGCTTCAAGAGTAAAGCAGTTTCTAGGGCCTATTTGCAGACAACAAACCACAGAAAAAGGAGACACTGTACTTCTTGGAAAGGTGAAAAAATATATGGCAGAGATTATAAACACATTGTACAGATTTAAGAATTTTTAGTTTCATGAAATAGGTTTTCCAAGTCCAGACTAGTATTTGTTGCTGACTAGACATAATCCTCAAGGTGTAGACTGAAATAAAGAAAAAAGTAAATAACATTAAATACCTCGTTGTGTTCCCAATGACACAGGAGCTTCCACAGATGCCGACAGGCTCTCCTGAACTACTGAAGAAAGATGAATTTTGCAGACAGTTGTTTGTGTCCTGAGCTTCTTTGCATCTACCAGAGGGAATCACTGACCACTTCACAAACAAGGAAGACAATTTGTAGGGGATTTGAAAGCTTGTCTCTAGTTGCGTCCATCCAGGATTTCAAGAATTAATCTCCCTCCAAGAGCAAATATTGTACTTGGGCTAAGGTTCAACTGGCAAGTGCTTAAGTCAGCAACATAAGGCATTATCTAAAGACACTCAGTCAGCGAGGTCTGCAGTGTCCTACTCACATGTTTTGTAAAGACCACAGATTTACATAGCACAGGACTAAAAGCAGCTTTATTTACTCTAAGGCTCCATCTCCTCCTCCTTAGGGCTGCAAGACTTCCAGCCTGGTAAGGAGCTGAACAGACAAGAGCCATTTAGGAAAAAGGGAGTTCAGAAAACACTAAAATGCCATTTTGATGGACCATCAAACACTGAGAACAATGTTATTCTCATGATCACTAAGCAATTTATCTATTACTGTTTTACCAACATCCCACTGGCATGCTAATGGAAAACACTCTGTTGCTAGCTAGTACACCCCTCTCCTTAATTTACTTAAAAAGGCATAACATCCAGGATTTAGGAAACACAGACATTTCAGTTAACTTTATCTTTTCTGTTCGTGAATCTTCCAAGAACAGCTTTCCCCCCACCCATGAATTGAGCCTTGCTATTTTGCTCTACAGTACGTGTAATTTTTGGCTTGCAAGCTGCAGGAACAGCTGTAGCTTTCCTCTGGCTGCATCTGTTCCTTTGATTCCAAGGATCACATGATATCCTCTCCACTTGCCAGTGTAACAGCCCCCTCCAGCTCAGGCAACCTTGCAGTCACAAATCAGGCTTGCTTCTTGCAAACAATCACTGACATTTGCCTGAATATATTGGCCTGAGTTACACAGATTATTCAAAAAAAGTGAACCACAGAACCAGTGTTCCTCAGCACTTTCAGTGTTTCCAAATTCTAGCAACACTTTATTAACTGGAGGTAGATTATTTGGAGAGCTTAATCACTACTCTGTCTAATCAATTTTGGCAAACACAAACCAGCCAGGCTTAAAACACAGAAATTCACATGTGCCAGTGCTGCAGAAGGAAAGCCAGGTCCTGATTGTCGGAAGTAGGGAAGAAACCCCAGAAATTAACTAGGAAAATGAACAAGTCCTATTCAGTCACACTTTGCAAAAGCAAAAGGGGGAAAGCCAGTTGAGCTGCAGCCATTGCAGGGTTATTAGTTCTCCAGGAAGGATGAGCATTCCTGTTGTAACACGTGCCAGTGCAGGCATCCTCAGGAGACCTTGGAAATAGCTTCTCCAGAACCTTTACATCTGGAGAAAGATGCCCAGCCCACCCCCTTAAACCACTTGAAGGGCAGCTCCACCTTCGGCGGTGAAACTGCCACAGCCACCTCTGCACAGCAGGTACCTTCATTGGCTTTTCTTCCCTCTGCAGGCTGAGGCAGAAAAGGAGGCAATGGAAGTAATCAAAATATAGGAAAAGAATTTTGAAAAGCTAAAATGGCTCAGTAGAATTTCTTACATACCTTGCTCCTACAGAATTTTAATCTGAAATGCTTAAGGTCTTAGCTAGCTGGCCATTATCCTTCAGCATTATTAACCTGCTTTGTAACAGCATCAAGGGGCCAAACAAAGCCCTTTGTGCAAGATCTGTGTCCATGCTGTAGAAAAACACCAAATGTAGCAGCCTAAATTATAAACATCCTAAACCCATTCTGATCCTCCTGAGCAGAGCCTGCAGTTTTTATTATGTTAATCTCCCAATAATCTTTCATCATGCTGACTTGCCATTTAGGAATCTGCCTTCTCAAAGTTACCAAGGTCACCTGGACTCATGGCAGCTGCCTTTCCAAGGATCCTCTGCCACTGCAGCAGGCAGAAGTAAAAATGTCTTGCCTTTAGAAACTGTACAGAATGAAAACTTCTTATTTTTGCTACAGTTCTCACTTCTGTGAGCTGGACAGAAGCTTCCTAGGAAAAAAAGGAAGATGGCAAGTGATGGCTCTTAGTTGTGAAGTGTGTACAGCGAAGAGCTGAAGGCTTTGCTTCATTATTATGAAGCTGGAACCAGAGCATCATCTTCAACAAGGGTTTTTGTGTTTTTAAAGAAACATGCAATTCCTGTTCCTGGCTTAAAAATTTAACAAGGTAGCACTTAAAGTCCCCCAGTAGGAAAAGCCTTCTATTTTCAGCAGTGTTTGAAATACAGATCCCGATTTCCTCTCTTCGGTAATTTATCCAAAACGTCCTAGAATACATCAGCCTTTCAAGGACAGAGACAGAGGCACTTGTTCAATGTGGCAAGACTTTCCTCAGCCTCACTATTTCTGAGCCAGAGCAAGCCCAGGCTGCACCTGCAGGACATCCAGCTCCAAGCTAAGAGCATTATCCTCTTTCCCATTCTACCAAATCCCACAATGCAGCTGAACTTGAATCCACCATTCATCAGGAAAGTGACATTTCAGGTTCCCCTCTGCTTCTGTGAATGAGACCTCACATACAAACACGCAAATAAATCAATCAGAGCATTTCGGGGGTTTAAAAGCAGAACACAGGTTTATTTACAATCAAGTTCTTACGAGCAGCTGAATAAATAAAAACTTTGCCCCATGTACTCTAATTCCCCTCTGCAGAAAGTGTCTGAACAAAAGGCTGGGTTAGAGGGAGCCTGTCTGAACAGCTGCCCCCAACCCAGCCCCTGTGATGAACACACTTCCTCAGTAAAATACTATCAGGAAAGAAGAAAATAAAGTGCAAATAAAAAGGCAATAAAACGCTGGTGGCTTGTCTTGAGGCCCAGACCATGTGGGAAAGTTTGGCTGGATAGTGATATGCCAGGTAGCTCCCACCCAGCCACATCATGGGTTGGGATGCTAGAACAGGGACAGAGCCAAGACACCGCTCCATAGCTCAGAGGGCTCCAGCGCAAACGGGAATATTGCACGTGTGCTCAAGAAGGGGGCAAATGGCCTGGAATTGCCAGCACCAAAACAACAGATTTGGGACTTGACCCCACTGCTCTCCTGTGTTCTACTAACAGCCGCCAGGACAGGACGGATGAACAGGAAAAGGGACCAAAAATCTACATTCCAGGACTGAAGTCACAGTATGACTACATTCCTCAGCACAGCAGTACAACTCCCACAGCAAGTTCAACGAGTTGAACTGCTCTGTCCTCACACCCAGGAACCAAACTGCCTGTGGTATAAAAAGATTTTAAAAATCTCCCATTTTGTGATGCCCAGACTTTGAAGGGTATTGCAACACAAGGGTGCAGAAGTCCTGAAGAACAAACCGTTTCCTCAAGAGCAAGTGAAACTGATACATGGCGTTCACATGACAGCCCTGGACACCTGTGCTGGGATCAGAGCAGATCCAAACTGAGCTGGTAACTCCAAGGCAGAGCAGCCGGACACATGGGAGATTCTCTTTAAAAGCTGTTTCAACACTTCAAACTGCCTAGGACCTGTCAGTGTTTCAGGATCTTCTCGCCCCATGCCTGAGCTTGGCCATGAGAACAGAACACAGGATATAGGACATTTTTTAAGTCAGCATACACAGTAACTTCTTCCCAACTTTTCCACCTCAGAAGTGCTGTAGATACATTTGTGTGACAGGATATTTGGCACAGCTGTCTGGTGAGGAATCCCGCTAGTATCTTCTGCTCCATTTGGTGCATAGACACTGCATGTGAAGGCATGACAAAGTAGCATTCTCCATCCAGAGCAGCTAATCCCTCGCTGAGTCCGAGTGCCACAGTGCAGTGACAGCCATAAGGAGTCTCTGACTCGGGTTCCTTTCTCCATTGCTTTAGAACCTCCCTCTGGAAGGCAAAGCCCCATCGCTTGTCAGTATCCCGACTCAGGATGGATCTGGGCTCGGGTCTCCCTCCTGTTCAGCCATGGACCAGCACCATCACACACAGAGCCTTCCACCCTCCATCCAGTCAAAACTCAGCCCACAGGACAGCCTTGTTTCCTTTGTCCACACTGACCACATGGGCACCCGCTGGCGACCACGCGACTGCATTGATAGGAGAACTGAAACGGAAGCCAAGTGTAAGTTCACAAGAAGGCTGAATTCCACAACAGCACTTAACACTGGAATGAAGGACTAATACTCTGATTATCAATTAAAAAAAGCACTTTCTCAGATCTCATGAGACTTGGGCTTTTAAATAAGCCTGAGAGTAGTTTCTTTAAAATATATTGAATGTATTTTATTAGAATAATATCTCAGTTTAAGAATATAACAGTAACAAATTAACCTAGTTCAGTCTACAGAATCCTGCCATGAATCCTCAAGGAAATATGTATATTAAGAATTCTCACACATCAATATAACTTGCAAAACTGTACAATCACAACTCTTTCATAGCTCAGCAAGATTCACACCCAAATCCCCACTTTGGATTGCACATTCCTGCTTCCCTCACCTGTGATGCTTTGCAAGCGTTTTCTCCAATTTCCCAGTGAGCACATTCCAAATGTAGAGGGCCCCATCAGCTGAACCAGCAGCCACATAGTTGCTGTCAGGGCTATGAGATCAAACAAGGTGCAGAAGGCAATTTTCAAGTCAGCAATTTTCAGCACACAATCATTCCACCCACAACCTCCTACGCAAGTGACTTGGCATTAAATACTCTTTTTTAAGAGTTCTGTGTTACCAGCTCCCAACACTAAGAAGTGAAAGCACTTTGAAATCAGAGCATTTTCAAGACACTGGATCACTGTCTTGACCAAGAGGTAACACTGGGCAAATCACAAACTCTGCTCCGGTTTTTCCAGCTGTCAGGGGGGACCAAAGCAACCAAGCAGCAGGAATTGCTCACTTCGGCTGGGGAAAGATTTATCAGGTAACTTGCTTATATCTGGCCTTACCTGAACACAACTCTTGTCCAGTCAGAGCCACATTTGAATCCCTGGGCACTGAAAAGTTAGAATCGGATAACTGTTAACTCATTTATAATAAGAGAGGCTCCCAGGTTGTCACTGAAGACCATGTTAAGGATTTCTGCACATGGTTCAGAATAAACTCCAGCATCCCTTTGTCACAATTCACATTTCTCACACACATTTCTCTCAGTGCAAGCTGAAGAAATTCCCTCCTTTAGGGCAAAGACTTCTTTCTAAGCCAAGCTGCCTTCTTTAAAGAGGCACATGAGAAGGTCCATCAGATCAGATCTTTGCCACTACGTAGAAAAAATGTGGCACACTGCAGCCCTGAGGGCAATCCACAGCCCAAGGTTCTGAAATCCAGTGTTCTTGTGAAGAACACACTCACCTGAAGGTCTGCTTGACAGCACTAACCCGCAGGTCAATGATCTTGAGCAGATCATCGCGGGAACAGGTCAGAAGCTCTGTTCGCTCTGAGTTCAGGTCCAGAGCTGTGATTCTTCCAAGCAGCTCCAGCTCTTTTACTATGCTTTCAGTCCTAAAGACAGAAAGGAAAGAAAAGGGAAGGGAAAAAGAAAGCAGTGAATCAGGTACCAGAAATTAAATCACTGTATCAAAAGTTTGACTTGCCCCAGGGTGGAAGAAGAGAAGGAGGATTACTTGGTTTATTTTTACATTTTGTTTCTTTCCCAAGCTAGATCCCACCACGTGGATAACATTTCCAGCTGACAGTTAGATACCACTTTCCTCACAATGCAACCCTAGAACAGCAAGAACTGACCAATGCAGAATATTTACCAGCAGGCAGGCTGCCTTTTCAGAGAAGAAATGGCATCCTCCCAAAAAAATCCCAAACAGTATAAAATACTAGTAAAAGTCTCTTCCAATGGCCTTCTGCAACTCTTACAACAGACTCATCAGCTTCCCAGCACAGGAAGAAGAGTTCCCGAGCTCAGACTAACCTGACAGCATCCCCATAACTATTCCTACACCACATGCTCTCCTACAAGTTTTACCTGATGTCCCAGAAACGAATTTTCTTATCAAAATGTCCACTCATTACACATTGCTCAGTACACACGATGTCATTGCAGCTAGATCCTGCAAACACTGTTTTTATACCTAAAAAGGAGAAACACACAAATTCACTTTGGACTAACTGCGGAAAATACAGACAGAAAACAGTCGCTAACCCCTCCCCCCCACACACAGTGGCCACACAGAGCACTGCTCAAGGAGTGCCACAAGGCAAACTCTGTCTTAAAATAATCCTGGCTTAAGTCTTCAACAACCTCTCTGCCCTCTCAATCTCCTTTGCTGGGGCTAATAGCCCTTTAAATGTGCCTGTGACAGCTGCTTTACTTCCACTTCGTATTTAGCTAGCTATAATTTGCTACTGTTAAACAACATGAGACTGTCTCCTTGACCTATGTTTGTGATCCAGATATCAAGGTAACCTTCAATCTCGACTGCTCTCTCAGTACAAGCAGGTTTAAGAGCCATCAATAGGAGAAAAGCCAAGAAAATAAGGTGTTTCTCTCAAAGAAAAACCTGAATTGTTTGAGATGTTGAAATTTTTGGTCCATCTCAGGGTTAAAAACTCTGACTTGACCTCCAAGTTTTTAACTGGAAGACTGATATACCCACCCTCAGACTGGTAAACAAAGAACCCTCCCAAAACGCAGCTGCTATCAGTGTAATAGCACTAACAGTTCTCCCTGCGCACACAGGGTTTCTTATTCCAGGTAAACAGGCAGAAAGAATCTCTTTCAACAAGTAAGATGAAATACTCCATCTGCTGCCAGACTCTCGTGCCCATTCAGCAGAAGCACAGAACAGAAGTTGTGTTTCCTTACAAACTTTGCTGCGCAGGTCCCAGAGCTTGAGGGTCCGGTCGTGACTGCCCGAAACAATGCGCGCATTGTCCAGCAAGAACTTGGCTGACAGGACTTTGCCACTGTGGCCTGTCAGGGTGTGCTGGGGACAAGAGATTGACAGGGTGAGATGGCATATTTCTCCTTGCTTCAATCACAGTTTGCATGTCTGATGCATTGCTTGGAGGAAAAAACACCTATTCCAGTTAAACAGAGATTAACATGAGTAGGAGTGTCAAGTATGGCAGTGTCCAGCCTGAAGCTGGAAACACAAATCCCCTTTGGCTGCAGCTTCTCCAGCTGTTCAGGAACTTGTCAAAGCTCCCTTCCTCAACATTCCATACACCTACATTTCATGGACACGTGGCAACTGCAGCACAGCTTTGCAGCAGCCATGAGAAGGGACTAAAGCATCCTGAAATGTCAGATCTGGAACATAAAAGTAGAATCTTCCTAAAATAAAGAGTTGAGGAAAAGTGTACATTTGAAATGACAAAAACCCTTTTTTTGGAAAGCTGAGAAGAAACTTTTCTTTTGGTCACCCAAAGGCGAATCTCTCTTTAAATTAGAGTGTTAGAGAAGTGTTAGAGTAGAATGTGAGTACAAAGGAGCTAGGGGGAAAGGAGACTTTTCAAAGACCTTTCAAAAGACATTGAGGATAAAACCCAGCAGGTTCAGGCTTGCTGCCTTGGGCAGTCAGGCAAAGGGCTGGTCATTCAAGAAAGCTGCTCCTGACTTGAAACAGAAGTCCCCCTTTGTCTTCTGCAAACCCTTTTTCAGCAGCTTCTCCTTGGAGCGAGGCTAAAACATTGAGGTGGCTCTCTATAAACCGTAAGAAGCATTTAACCTTCTACAGAGGGTGCACAGAACATTAATCAACATGGCAAGGTTTGCTGTGTGAAAGGGGCTGCACTGGGAAAATATGCAGTGACTGGAAGCTTCCTGCAAGGCTGTGCACAGACCAACACTGTATTTTTTAGGTGTGCTGTGAAGACCTGGGAGAGATAAAGCACCCATTAACAAAAAACTATTAAAAGTGTCTGTAAATGCCCAAAATGGCCATGTCCCCATTACACAAAAGAGAGAACACAAGGCACTGCTTTGCCTCACAAGACTCACCCGTAATCGATTGTCATCCACTGTCCAGATTCTGCTGGCAAAGTCATTTGAAGCTGCTAAGAGGTAAGAACCCTGTGAACACAAGTTTCATTTAAAACTCCTTCTGCTAGTCAATATGCAAATTAAACTCAGTAAAATTATAACCATATTAGTGCTATTTTGCCAAATATAAAAAAGAATAAAACCAAAAACCACAGTAGCATATGTCAGTCTGGAAAGCTACTGTAAACCTTCCAAAAGGGCTATGGCTTCTGCCTCTCACCAAAATGGGAGTGATTGGTAGAATCATGACTATAGATAAAACAATGTATTTATTGTAACAACAATAATGGATAACATATTCAATTATAACCAGACCCAAAAGGACACTCTCCTTTCCCTTCTGCTGCAGCGAGGAATCAGGTTCTAGTTTACACTCATGTGTTGTGGAGGGTTTTTTTCCTTTCCTCTTTTTTGATTTTTTTCCCCATAGGGAAAAAGCCCTGTATCATCTACCCCCACTGCTGTGACAGGCCTCAGAGTAGAATTAGCCTGATTCTTGCAATTTTCATTAAAATGCTAACATTTTAAGCTAAAACTCCAAAAACTAAATCTGTCTGAGAAGAGATAAATTGGCTTGTTCACAGCTTTAGGCTCTCACAAGTCATCCATCGTGGAGAATGGTCACCACAGAATTCATGCTTGCACTCCTGTCCATCTGAAAAGACTTTCCTGAATCTTTTGAAGTCCACTAACATCTCACCTCAAATAGCGCTCATCTCAAATGTGTTCAAGCAACTTGCCCAAATCAGAACTAGTGTCTCCTGCAGAAGAACAGCACCAGCACATCTCTAACGAGCTGGTCAGTGTTCACAGGCAGGATCCTTTCAGGTGTGTATCAGTAAAGCTGAGCACACAGAATTCCCCACTGGCAGAAATTATGTCAGCTTTGTGCTATGGAAGAGGTCTCAGCAGAAAAGTCAGATCACATGTCCAGCTAGAACTATCCAAGACCCCAAACTCCTTCAAGCAGGACTGTTGGATGCTGATCCCAGTCATGTCTCCGATACTCCAGGCTAACATGAACTGAACACATCCCAGGCTGTCAGCAAACACTCTGCCAGCCACATCATCACTGTGCTGTGACTGGTGAGAAACTGCTGGGAGAAAAGGTCATGGAAGTGCAAGTCTTGGGATAATCAGACCTTTTACTATACATCACAGACCTCAGTAAAGCACTTCTGAAAATAAACTTCTCAGCCTCAGTGTATTTGCTTTTTTGTTATGTCAGCTTCACTAGAAAGCTGAAAATAATCTCCTACTTTAGACAAAGCCAAGTGTATTTTATTGTAATTTTATCATAATAACCCACATCAGCCAGTGTCTGAACTGCATATTATCTTCTGAACTATAAAGCAAAGATGAGACTTACAGACCGCAGCTTACCAAATGCAGACCTTCCCTACAGTTTTAACTATTTGCAGTTACTCTTGTATTTTAACTCATTTCTTGGGTAACTTTTAGTTAGAATGGAAACTGATAGCAGAGAACAACATCATTCCATTAATTTATTCCCAATCACAAACACTGGATATTGCACAGATACTCACAGCACTATCAAATTCTATGCTTGTAATCCCAGCATTACTACCAGAGAGGGAACCTTTGGGCTCACACCTATCTGCACAAAGAAAGACGAACAAAAACTTAAGCAATGGATTAGAACAGAAGCTGACAAAGTGCACCATAATATGAGTTTATTTAGCATCCCACCATACCCCAAAGCAAGAAAGTTTACCTCCCAAGACTTCCCACAGCTTAACCCTCCGGTCCATGCCTCCTGTTGCCAGTAACCTGGAGCCAGGGCTGAACTGCACTGCATTCACCTCCCCATCATGTGCATCCTGAGGAGGGGAGGAACAGAACAGCCACCCAAGATGGAATTAGCACAGACCCAAACCCCACACATCAGAAAGCTACAGAACTAAAAGGTTACACAGCATCACAGCTGTGGATCTTTCAGCAGTTTATAGGGAACAAAGGCACAGACAAACTCTGCTATGGCTGGTGATGTAGAGATAGCAAAAAGGCTGATCCCTATCCAGAGAAAAAAGCAAAGGCACATAAAGAAAAACACCAGCAAGGACTCAGCAGCAATAATAAACTGCCAAAAGCCTTATAATGCTCCCTAAGCTTAGGCTTTTAAGTTACACCAGAAAAAAATAAGGAAAGGAAGGACAGGACAGAAAACAGTAACAGGTGATACGCTGTAGAAGCAAACTGACTTTTCATTTCTCCATCTAGAGACAGCCACAAAACATGATTCAAGCAGTTCATGCAGCCATGGAACACTCTAAGTCAGGCTTGAGTTGGGCAAGTGTGCTAGAAAACAGCACAAGAGATGAACTGCATTCCCTCAGTGCACTGGCAATGATGCTGTGTTACACTGGTGATAAGGCAGCACCAGCACAGGTGTAACAGCACCTTCTCAGGGAGAACTGGCTTCAGCTGTGCATCCTGTCTGCAGGTGCAGCGACACCCCTGCTTTCTCACAGCTTAATGTTAGGTTTTAAAAAGTTGAGAGTTCCAATGAGAATGTTAAGGTTCATTCCTTTTTATTGCTCTGTTAATGTCACAGCTTTATACTACATACCTACACAGTACTACTACCACATTCTTGATTAATTTGCTGCATTCCTTTTTAAGTATTTTCAGTAACTGCTCTTTCAAAATCATCTTTTCTGGAAGCTTCTATTTTTGTGGAACTTGTTCTGCAGCTCATATTTAGGGATCATCATACTTCAAATCTGATCTTCCTGCAAGTGCAGAAGAGCCATTCACAACAAAACCGGCAAAAGGCCTTGCTAGAAGCTCTGCCTGAGAATGATGGCTGAATTGACTTCCTTTTCTGCCTTCTACTCATCTCTCCAAAGGTAAGCCCAGTCTGCTCCCTGTACCTGCCAAACCTCTGCCACAGAGTCCTTGCACTAATTCCCAGGACGCTCTGCCAGACCCAGACATGTCTTGACACTCCATCTGGGTTCAAAACACAGGATCTAAAGCCTAACGCTTCCTCGCCTGATGCTCCCTATTGCAACCAGTTCCAGCTGTCATTTAAGTCACAACTCAATTCTCACTTAAAAGATTGCTACTCCTCTAGAGAAGCTGGTAACAGGATAGGCAGGAACACATGGCAAGGAGCCACGCTGGTACTCTGGATGGAAAACACAAATCATTTCATATCCATGAAAAATCCACATCCAGCTCTGGAGTGCCTGAGAAAGCTCCAGAGGCCTGTTCAAACAAGAAGCTGCATTACAAGACAATTTCCCACAGTATCTTTCATTCAGAAGATAATGCCCCACACAGAAATTTAAGTTTAGCCTTGTGAGGCCAAAGAACACAAAGGAGGTCTCAGCTTGAAAACCTTTGATCACGCACAGCAAATGAAGACACACCACCACCATGAGCTCCTCTTAACCAGGTCTGTAGGATTACATTTGGTGCCACAACTCCCTTCACTGTGGAGAACTGGAACTCAATTAATCTCAAACTGTCAGCAATCTCTTCCTCAATCATAGCTCTACTATGGCATGATAGAACAGGGACTGCCGGGAGCCAAGAGGGTAGTGGGTGTAATTCCCTAGTGCCCTCAGAAAACTTCTTTATCATCATCGACCTCAGTAAGAGACATTAATCACACTGGCTCTGAAAAACATCTGGGCTAAGAATTGAATGAACCATGCTAAAAAAAAAAATAATCAAGAATTCGCTCTTGCTTGACAATGCTAAGAGTTTCAGAAGATCAGTTTCCACAGAGAGGATTCACTTCCTCCAAAGACAGTAAAAGGAATGGCAGAGCAGAGAACTCCTTCTATACTCACAAAGACACATATGGCAGTAGTGGGCACTCTCACTTCCTTACTGGCACCTGGATGAGGCTCTACAGTATCCTGGGGAGCAGGGAGCGAGGACAAAGAACGCCTCCTGAGGTGAAACAAAGTAGAAACATTTAACTGAGAAATGAACACTGTTTCTCTTGAATTCATCCCCATCTGTACCTGTCATTTAACTACACACAGCAAGTAAAAAAAAAAATAAAATGGGGAAAGGTGCTTTTAACTTTTTATCCCATCTTTCCAAAATTACGTTTGTTGTATAACGCTATGGTCACTTGTGGCTTTAGGTATTTCACAGTTCACCAGGTAAGGCACCTGAACTGATTAGTGACCTCATTTTGGAGGTCTTATTATTTTTGGCTCTCTTATTATTTTTCAATAAGAAGAGAAATATGGCAATGATTGCAGTTCCATCATTATGTCTATGCTCCATTCTAGAGCTTGGGCTGCTCTATTTCAGCAAAGACCATCCACCTAATGCAGAGCTTGGCTTAGAAGGACTGGCTCCACTCTGGACACTAAAAGCACAGAACCCAACCACTTATTTTAAATAACCCTATTAAAGGAGCAAAGTGCAGTGGAAAGTAAGAGCAAACCCCACATATTCTCTCCACAGAAAGGGGCTCATTGCTCTCTTACTGTAGACAGTTTCTAGCCAGAGTTGTCAACATCTGAAATCTAATGAGGATAATGCAGCTGGGTTCCATGTTACTTCAATGGAATACATTCACATGCTGGACTAAGAGCGGAGAATGTTTTCACCTGGCAGCATCAGAAGATGGATGTCCCAAAAGGGGAGACTCAGACAGACTGGAGGGAAAGGTCAGAGGTCAGCACACGGCAAGATGGAAGAAACAGGAAGTTGAGGAGAACAAAAAAGAAAAAAAAAGGCAGAAGCTAGAAGAAAGGCTGAAAATATTTGCTCATATTCCCTGCATCACCAAGATTTTGGTGTACATTGAGACCAATATACAAAACAAGGAGATGAAAGTGTTCTAACCTACCCAAAGATATTAGTGATAGAGTCCAGAAGGCCTCCAGCTGGCTGGGAGAGTCGCTTACTGAAGGAGGGGAGGACAGGTTTAAACCTTGTGAATAGCTTCTCCACATAAAGATCAACACAAACACATTTCATAGCAACATGTCTCTGGAAGGACTCCCTCCCCTGCAGACCCAGCCCAGAGACAGAGACCACCACAGGCAGGCATGAGTGCACAAGTCACCAGTGACTACAACTCAGAGCACAGTCTGTGAGTGAAGTTTCTTCAGTTTCTCTCACCCTGTGAATTGCTGTGCTTAGATAAGAGTCTGAAGTTTCAATCAAAATTAACCCATGATGTCATGCAACTACCTCTTACTTTCCACTCACTGCTATCTTAGAGGAGGACAAAGATGCATTTAATCTAGGTGAAGATTATTTTCAGCATTTCAGCTAAACCCAGCTATTTGCATAGTCACATTGATACAGTGCATAATAATGAAGGTATATAACAGCAGGGACTGTAATACACGTGTTATTAACTATTTTGTTTTTAAGATTAAACAGATTTTTTAGGCACCAGTGTAATTGAGTTAAACCACCACACCTGAAGCATGGTCAGTGCATCAGCTTTCTACTGCTTTGGTGGAAGGACTAAACTGTGCTCCAGCTAAAGGCAACTAAACCCCCTGAGTAACATTCCCAGCACTGCTCCAAGTCTCCCATGGCCCTTGTTCCTGTGCCACGGGCTCCCACACACCTGGAGGTGCGGCTGACCGCTCGCACTGGGGACGTGTCCTCAGCCGCGTCACAGCTTTCATCCGCCAGCACTTCGATATCATCATCCCTGCTGAAGGGACAGAAAACACCTCATTTCCTACCGGCCACAGCTTCCCAGGAAACCAGCCATCGACAGACACTAATGGACAGGGTGACACTGCTCCAAGGTCTGTGTCCATGCCCAACCCACTCCAGGTTCAGGCAGCTGTAGGAACAGCCAGACAACACACGCTGACCTGGCTGTCACTGACAGGTTACATTCAACACACAATGTCTGAAAATAAATACAGACAGCAACTAATTTCAGGTTTTTTCTTTCCAGCTGCCAATTACTCTTCACTGACAGCAGAGTTGGATTTCCACACGCTCTATTTCTGGTGATGGACTCCCTCTCCAGATTCTATGGGCATTCTATTCCAGCTTGCAGCATTACAAACAGCATTACAACAACTACAACATCCGGGCTCCACTACAGCGTGACTTGTATTTGCTGCAACAGTTAAGAACAGCAAAAACACGAATTACTGCAACACCAAATATAGGCGATATCAGCACCTCCTGTGCTGTTTCAAAACAAGGAAGTGTTAAAAAAAGCACAAGAGTTTGAACTTCTCTCCTTCACCCACACCAAAGACATCCTCATGCTTTCCATGTTGAACTGCAGGTGCTGGACCATTAAGTATGAGGGATGTTTTGGTTCACTCCATCAAAGTGTTGTTGTATGACAACACAAGTGTGAGGTTCTAACACAGGTACCATAAATTAATCCAGCTAAACTACTCAGCTAATGATGAATATTTTCTCCTATTAGTCACCATGGCCTCTGGCAGCCCAGTAGTTCTTTCCTTCAATGATGGGTTTTCCTCCACCGCTGACTTTGCAGGACAAACTATTTTTAAACCCCCTTTACCAACCTATCGCCATTTGACTGAGCAGGAAGTTTAAATTCAGCTTTTAAACAGGAATAAACCAATTTCCTCAGAAATTGGTTAACTGTCATCAGATAACACTCAGCTGAAAAAGAATTTAAAAGGATGGGACCGTTGCATAACTGCATTTTCAGTCCCAAGATTTTTGGAGGACACTATACATGAAAAGGCTATGGAAAATATATCTGATGCATTCAATCAGAATAGATTTCAATAAAATAAAAAAGTTCCGCTGATATTTCTTTTTAAAAATCTAAAGTTTGTGCTATTAAACTATGTGCCAAAAGAACTTTCCACATCAACAACATATTTTTAAGTTAATATAAACACCAGGGCACACCCCTTGAAATGCTGCAATTTTACCCTTCAGTTAGCAGCCCATTTATACAACACAAACCCTCTCAAATTACGAAATCAAAGAAGAAATCAAAAACATCTGTGAAGCAGCTTGAGTAGCTTACAGAAGCAATTATGCTACAAGCTCTCTCATACTCCCTTTACACATCCCAGACTTTTGTGCAGACCATTTTCCAGGGGAGACACACTGCTTCTGCCATGTGCCAGGATGTGCAGCACAGGACCCACACGATTGCATGATGTGAATACAAAGGCCCCAGACCTGAAGAAAGAGCCTGCACACTGTTCTGGGGACTCCCAGCAGTGCCCAGTGACAGTGCAGCAGGTGCACTGGTTCTGCACTGGGCTAACACCTTATCGGTCCCATGCAAAGCACCATCCACTGCCCACTCCAGTCACCTCACTAAACACCACCCAGGGGTGAACACAGCAGGGGAAGATCAAGAGACTACAGATATTTTTCTTTGGTTCACCAGGTAAAGTAACTGCACACTGATCTATTTTTTCCCCTCAGACAATAAATCCTTCCCAGTATGGAACTGATCAATGTATTTTCTCCCAGGTTGACTCATTCAGTACCTGTTCCTTTCAAGAGATCCTTGACCACACTTGTAGTCTAACACTTTAAAATCCAGGCATCTCCAGAGTAATTATTTCATAACTTCATTAGTTCATGAAAAACTACTTTAAAGACCAAAGCAGCATACAACAAATGCTTTCATGCTGAGATAACAACTTACAACATTCTTGGGACTTCCAGTCCAAGCTTTTTAGTCCTAACAGAGCTCCTTCTTCTGCAAGTTCAAGTAAGGAGAGTTACTGTACATTTCTGACTTTACAGTCCTCTACAACACCCAGTTTAGAAACAACAAAGATACCATTTGTCATCCACCTGCCTAAGCCTGAGGCATGAACTGGTGAAGGAGACCCCATAAATCAAGACTGCTTACGGTTCAACAGGCAGGGGCTCCTTGGCAGCTTCTGCCAGCTCCTTCTGCAGCCTGGCCTGGCGTCTCCTAAGAAAAAGAAGCCAAGGTTGTTTATAAAAAAAATACTTAATCCCATTCTAAAGGCTATCCTGCACAGTTTTGATGGACTTCATAAGCTTTAAAAAAATACCAGTGCACTGCCCTCATTTTATGCTGCTTTTCAAGACACTCAAAGCAGGAGAGGCAGTTTTCTCTACTGTGAATAGCAAAGGACAAGATCACACAAGTGAGGCAATAAGGCAAAGTGAACCTATGGCCCTTTATGACCCATATGGATACAGATTAGCTTGGAGGGCAAGAACCTGCCAAAATAATGACTATGTCAGTAAGGCTTATACAAAACTGCCAACTACTGTGAGACTTGTAACACAGCTCTTGGTCTCCAGTATCATTAACAGGCACATAAGCTGAAACAATTCAGAAGAAAAATTATTTTGCAAGGGAACCAAACCATACAAACTTGTTTTTACAAGTTATACATAGCTCAGTCATGCTTATTTTAGAGCAATGCAAAAAACATTGAAGCTAGTTAAGTCAAAAAAAGGATAAAACTAGGAGCAGGACAAGATGCAACATGAACAAGAAAAATCCAAATCCAATGCCAGCAAAAAAACCCCAGTTTCTATCTGTTTTATGATGTTCAGGCCACAGTTAAATGTTGCTCAAGAAACAAAAGAACATGTTTTATTCATTTGAAAGACAGGAATGTTTTCAGAAAGCATCAGTCTGCCCTGGCTAGAAGAAGGAACACAAAGTTCTGGACTCTCACTGCGTTGTGCAAGAACAGAGATCTCAGAGATCAAAACTAGGTCGAGTTTTATTCTATGCACTCATAACTGAAAAATACATTTGGTTTATCAAATAAAGGTCATGGGTCTCACCTTGAATCCTTTTCATTTTCTGCATTCAAACGATTTGCTTCTTGTGCTTTCTCTGCCATCCAACGTGACACCAGCTCCTGGTTGTCTTCAGTAGTTTTCCTTAGTTTCTCCTCCAAGGCATTGAAGGTGATCTGGAGAGCATCATATTCATCCTTCAGTGTCTGATTAGCTCGCTCAAGATCCTGCAGTTTGCTACGCAATTCCTGGCACTCTGTTTCCAGTTCAGAAATCTTTTGCAAGTACTCTGCAATCCTGGAATGGCAACAAAATACACAAAACAATGAGGATCTCTCTTAGGACCCGTGTCACCTTCTCTGTGCTGTTTGCACAATGCCTCACAAAGGCATTTTTAGCCCCTGGCTATGACTGCTAGAGAATATTATAACTAATAAAGAGTTCAACCAGAAGTCTGGTCCCAGACAAAACAGTTCCCACTCACTTGGCTTCGTTCATCTGCATCTCTTTGTCCTTCTGCTGCATTTGGTTGTTCAGATCAATTACAGACTGGGCCAGCTATGGAAAAGAGAAAATTGCATTACAAACTGAATGGATGCCAGCTGGATAATATACACTGAGCTGCCACCAGTGCCAGTACAGACCAATCTGGCATTAAAAGCAAGGATCACACCTTTCAGGGCTTTTTCCCCACCTTCCTATGCTGATCTGTTTACTGCCCTTACCACACGAGCCTTTAAATCAGAGAATCCACTTTCAAAAATCAGCTAACAAAAGACAGTGACATTTTAACATCACACTCTCTTCCCTCAGAAAGTTTCTTTAATAAAATCATATGAAACAAAATGCACATTGGAAAGAAATTTTAGTAGTGGAAAAATTAACACAGAAACTAAAAATTGTCAAGTAAGTAAACTGAAAAACAAATGCTGACAACCAAGGAATAAATCTTCCTGTTATGGCCAGGACAGGCATTGCAGGAGACATGCAGCTCATAATGTGAACACCGGTTTCACCAAGACTTCCCAGAGAGAAAATTGCTGCGGGAGTGTCTGCAGTGCACAGGCAAACACTACTGAGCTGCAGCTGCCAGCTCCCAGTCAGTGTTTGGAGAAAAGCACCTGCCTGGGCAGGTGGCTTTTAGAACATCAGGCTGGGGGAAAGGAATTGTCAGTTCTCTGACTGGCTGATGCACATCTCCTGTAGAAAGCTGTCTCCCCTTTGGAAAGCTCCAATACAGTTAAAAATCTAACAGTGAAACCAAATTAAGCACTTAAAAATCATGCTATGGTGACAATGTAAGCTCTCATCTCCTGGTGTGTTACAGACCAACCATCCCTGGTTGATTTTAATCATCCAAAATTGGAGAAGCTTAAAAAGGCTCTACACAAAAGGAGGAAAAATTATGATTAATAAGCTGGGTGAAATGAAGGTCACACTCCCCAAGGGCCATATATGGACCACCCAGAGCGCGAGAGGACTTTCTGACCTCGCCACGTTTCTTGTGCAGCTCAGTGAGCTCCTCTTGATGTTTTATCTTCAGCTGTGCCAGTTCCTGCAGCTGAGCATCATTCCATGTGCCATCGTGCCCTGGACTGGAGTTAGAGAGAGAAGAGATGTCACAAACTAGAATCCAGCCGTTCCTGTGCCTTTGACAGTCGGAGGACTTTGCTTCCCTTGGATTCTCTACACTACACCAGAGACACAAAATAAACCCCAGCTGGCTCCCACTCCACACCCCCTACACCAACCAAAGGCCATTACACACAACTGGAAAATTACATTTCCTGAGGACTAGAGCCACTGATTTCTAAATTTCTAAAACAGAGCATGAAGATAACTGAGTCTTAAAAGTACATTCTCCCAATTCTAGAACAATTACAGGTGTTTTACCACCTCAAATTTTTCTGGAGGGAGCTGGTAGACCTAGAAGATGTTGGCTATCTGGAGAGGGCACAGAACCAAAAGCCAGGGAACTGAGGGTATATTCCCAGGCTCTTGGATTTACAGTCCCAGGAGTGACAAGCCACTTCTCCACTGTCCTGACTAGCTCTGATTGTGTATAAATTCTGGAGTGTTTACTAATTGTGTCTTACAACACAGGATTACCCTGAGATAATACTGAATTTCTACACACCAGAAAAACACACGTATCAACCCCCCCCCCCCCNGCCATGACTGTAACATTTACCACTCATGTGGCAGGAACAGAGAAAAGCAGGTGTTTTAAAAGCATATACACACATCACACACAGAATGTGAGCACATTAGCAGCTGTATTTTGAATTACAGCTTTTAAAAAAATTGTAATTTTAACTTCATCACCATGGTACCACAGGAAGAGAATGAGCTAATTGCATCCCTTTCTGCAGTCATTCCATGTTGTAACAGTCCAGTGGGACACACATAATGCATCCAAAGTTGAAAGGCTTCAAGTGATACCAGTAACTTAATGCTCTTCTCAAAAAACAAATGAGCAAAACCTCACTGAACTAAGGCTGCACTGATTGCATTTCCAAGCCACTGTGTGCAAACAGACAGGATATAGGTTTGTATCCCTGTGGTAATATCCAACACACCCTAAAGCTCTGGCCATGTACACCCCTACAGCCAGAACCAGGTACTCTTCCTTGGCCTCGAGGTAAGTAAAAACATTTCTTCTTAGCTATCTAGGAGTAGAGAAGTAATTCTGTTTCAAAAAACTGTCATCTATTGAGCAGTGTCAGAGTTCACCTCAGCATTCACTTTAAGATGCAGTTTCTGTGCATTTCTTCTCATCCTCATTGACTCCAGCCTCATCTCTGAGCAGATGTTCAACCAGCATCCTGCTCCCATAAACTGAAGATGGTTCAGGACAACTGCAACCACCAGGAAGCTTTCGGGTGTTAGCTCCGGCCTGATGGCCAAACACTGACATTTTGCCTACAATTCCTGTAAAACCAGGAGCTCTTTCCCTGCTGTATTGCTCTGGTTTGTATCCCAGTCAGACACACTCACGCAGTTCTGTGTTACACTCACACTTCACAATTATGGTTTTTTCTCTTCTCCCCTTCTGTGTGATAACACAGATTGAAAGAAACCAAGTTTCTCCCTGCACTACAATCAAACAGTTTCATGATCCCTAGGAACTAAGAGCAGACAAACATCCCAGGCATTACAAGGCAAACAGAACAGAAGCAGCAGCTCACTCTGGTTCACCTCCACACTGTGAGTTTGTGATGAATCAATTTCTGTCCCAATTTTGGTCAGACCTTTCTGTAAACACACTGTAACTTCATCACACACTTGAACACAGTTGTAACTTATTTTTAGTGCAACAGATTCCCCAGTTTGTTGTGTGCCAAGTCACTGCAGTGACCCAGAAGCTGTTTGTGTAAGGCATCAAACAGTGGCTGAGGTTACAGGGAGCATGACAGAGGAGCTTTGCATACCTGATCTCATGTCTGCTCTGCATGTCATATTTTTCTGCTTGAAGCTTATCAGCCAGCACTGCGTGAAGGTCTGACTTCTCCAGCAGCTTGTTATCTGCAAGAGCAAAAAATGCAACTGAGAAGATAACCAGAGAGCAAATCCAGATTCCCACATTCTCCTGCCAGCTGTGATCTAGTGTCTTTAATTATTCTGACACAAACAAATGCAATGGGAGCCTCCACCACATTAGTGTGCTGCCTCTCCTCTTTGATCTCGGCAGGTTAAGGCACAATCCACCTACACCCCCAAGAATTCCTCCTTAGTCCAGGTGCTGTGTGGGACTGGCTTAACAGAGAGAGAGACAGACTGCTCAGGTGCACTGCTACCTACAAAAACTGAAAGAGTTCAAAGCTCAAGCTCTTTACAACCCCATGAATGATAACAACAAAACCAGCCCTGCTCAACCCCAGCCGTGCCCAATCCCTTTGCCTCCCCCTCGCTGTGTGACTCCCCTTCCTGCCACAGCTGAGGCAGGACAGCACTGGACAGGCAGCGAGCGCCTCCCAGTTTGACAAAAGACCACGAGCACGGTCAATGGCACCATTGTTCTCAATTCCACGAGCATCTGGGCAGGAGCTGGGCAGACAATTCGGACATTCAATCACTGTCCAGAGCACAAAGTGCCTCAGCCTCCGAGGGAAACGAGAGAAACAGCTACTTATTTTCCTCCACGAAGCAGAACCCCCGACTTTTCTCAGTTTCTGAGAACACACGCCAGCGGCACAGCAGAGTCCCCGGGCCGCTCCGGCCTTCCCACCTTGGAGCAGGAGGGGGAATCACAGAACCCCGGAACGGTTCGGGCGGGAAGGGAACACAGTGGATGCCCGGCCCCACCGCGCAGCTCAGGCGGGGCCATCCCAGAGCACACGGCACCGGACTGCGGCCAGGTTCGGGAATATCCCCACTGAGGGAGGGAGCCTCACACGCTCCCTGGCCAACCTTTCCAGCGCTCGGTCACCGCACAGGGAAGGAGCTCTTCCTCGTGCTCGCGGGCCCGTCCCTGTCCCCTCGCTGATCCCGTCCCTCACACACGGCTGAGGCCGCGCTTACACTGCCCGATGATCTCCTCGAAGGCCTGTCGCTGCAGCCGGTCCCGCCGCCGCAGCTCAGCCGCGATGTGCCGCTTCCAGGGGGGGAACCCGGCGGCGCGCAGCCCCGAGGCCATGTCCGGGGGAAGGGGCCCGTGGAGCGGCGGGCGGCGCGGGCGGAGCGGGNCACGTCTCGTCCCCGCACCGCGGAGAAAAGCGGCGACATCGCGCTGCAGCCGCGGAGGAGAGGCGGTGGCGGCGGCCTCAGGCGGGAAGAAAGACGGGCCCCTCGGTGAGGAACGGGGGCCTCGCGCCGGCCATTTTGGGTCCTGGCCGACAAGACAAATGTGAACTGCCGCCATTTTGGGTGTGTCCAACACCACCCTCACCCGGCCGCCATTTTGAGTGTGTCCGACCACGCCTCCCCGCCGCCATTTTGAGTGTGTCCAACAGCCCCACCCCGGCAGCCATTTTGAGTGTGTCCAACTCCCCCTCCCCGCCGCCATTTTGAGTGTGTCCGACCGCACCTCCCCTCCCCCGGCCGCCATGTTGAGGGGGGCCGTGCCCACCGCCAGCGGCGCATGCGCACAGCCCGCCAGCCCTCAGAGCCGGGCGGGGGTGGGAGGGAAACAGAGCCCCTGAAGAATTCCTAAAATATCCCTGAAACATCCCTAAAACCACCACATGGCGGTTGCTGCTCTGTCCAGTGACGATAACGCATTTCCCCCGGAGGGGAAAGCCCGGAGCCTGGGTTCCACAGGGGCAGCTGATGTGCTCCCCGGGGGGCTCCACTGCCATCAAGACCTTTCAGTGCTGCCGCCTTTTGCCTGGGGACAGTCTTCGTCCGTGTACGGTTTGGGAGCGTCACTCTCAGAGCCGGGCCTGGGCTGCTGCTGTGCCCAGTGACGGTAACAGATTTCCCCCGGAGGGGAAAGCCCGGAGCCTGGGTTCCACAGGGGCAGCCGATGGGGGAAATGCGTTATCACTGGAAGTCTGTACAATATTGAATTATTAATACAGCATGTCCAGATATAATGTCCTAGGCATGTAAACATCATCTTGTGACTGTCCTGTGGCTCTGGGACAGTTACACATGACCCCCTTTCCTTTTGTCTGTTGGCTGCGTTAGCCTGAACAACCTTTAAAACCAAATGAATTTGCAATGAAGAAGAGGCTCCATTAGAGCGGCTGCTTGGCCGCCCTGCACAGCGGAGCAGCACGGGAGGGGCAGGGACAGGGACAGGGACGGGGATGGGGACAGGGGCAGGGACAGGGGCA
>VXBA01005309.1:1330058-1428151 GCA_013399895.1 Serilophus lunatus
ACAGGGACAGGTACAGGGGCAGGGACAGGGACAGGGACAGGGACAGGTGCAGGGGCAGGGACAGGGGCAGGGACAGCGACAGGGACAGGGACAGCGACAGGGCCTCTGCCATCCTGCCTCACTGGCACGGCTCAGCCTTCGAGGAGGGTGGTGGTGAAATGAACTTTAGTCTGGGGCTTTCTAGGTACAATTATTGTGCAGCCCCCAGTGCACTACCACATCCTGTCCAGCCTCAGGAAGAACGTGTGGTACGTTCTCTACACCCCCGTAACAGCTTGTTTCATTGCTTTATTTTTAACTGCTTGACTTCTGAAGTAATGCGTTAGACAACTACATTTTTGTAATTTAATTTGAAACTGGGCAGGATTCATAACGCTTTTTGTCTCTTAACTACCCAAATTGCTTTGTTTTCCTTTTGAGTAAATGAATGAAGATGCAATTATGAAATCGTAACAGCATAAAACAGATGATTCACTAGGTTATTAGAGCAGAGGAGAGTGTGCTGCTGGCTGAGGTAATAATAGTCCATGCACAGCTCTGTCTTACTAAGTGCACAATGCACAAGTCACGTGCATTCTCTATAAAACTAATTGTAAGCACACAGCCTATTTTATTCTGCTTGTGCACCATAAAATCAAATTAGATGTTTAAAACCCTAGAATTGCTTATGTCTGTAAGCCTAAGTCCCAATTCTAGACATGTAGTTACTGAACTCCTGAAGGGCAGTGCTGAGAGAAATTCATCATAATCCTCTTCAGAGAAAGAGGAAAGCAAACATGAGGCAGGAGAAAAAGGGAGAAGGCAAAGACACAGAAACACAGAGATCAGACTGAGTAACTCCTCTCCTGAGGCTTTTACCTTGGCCAAAACATGTCATCAGCCCCAAAGTTCCTCACTGCCTTTGAACTGCCAACCCCCTGCTTTCCTTCAGGCTCTCCAACAAAAACCCTTCAGATCATCTTTGAGAGCAGGCTTTTCTCACGGAAACTCGGAGGGGAAATAATTGTCCACTATTTTTTCCAGCAGGGCAGGAAAAAGACTCAGTGTGAGCAGAAATTACACAGGTGACAGAACAGATCCTCTCTCCAGGGGGAGTGGAGGAGTTCCTGATGGGATATTCCCTTCAGACCTGCTGCGAGAACAGGCTCAGATTCACTGCCTTCTTTACTGCTTTCTGACTTGGAACCTGAAGTGTTCATTTTCTGGGAAGATGCTGATCACCAGTGTCCTTCCCAAAGTTAAACTCAAAGATCCCTTTTCAAATCCAGCTTTATTCTGGATCTTACAGTTTTCCTTTGAGGAGAAGGAACATATCTCATGGTGTTTGTGCTTACAAGCTGTAATGTCTAGTTGCAAATTACTGTGAAGTATGGTCAGACATCATTTCTGTGTTAACTCTCCTCCTTTCTGTTGCAAAGTCTCTGCGGTTTTTTTCCTATCTCTTTGCTGCCTTTGCTTTCTTCCCTTCCCTGAGTTGACCTGTTTCTATCAGAGACAGCTTTTACCCAACCTTCCTTCTCCTGGATTCTCTGTCATTCCACAAAGTTCTTCCTTTGCTGGTTGCTTTTCTACAACCTTTCTGATTGTTGCTGCACACTGTCTCCTTCCTCCTTTCCCATTCATTCTTTCCCAAGCCAAACATTTACTAACCTGTTCTGTGCCATCTTTATCTCTATTAGTTATGATCTAATCTAATACATTATATGAGAGCTTAATTTATTGTGTATGTAATCTAGACCAGACCTTGGGAAAAAATGTAATAAAGAGTTAATAATAACTGTAACGTGTAGCAGATGACCATCCCTGGTACAGAGTGGTCTCAGTTAAACAGAGTCACAGAACTATGGAATAGTTGAGACTGGATGGGCTTCTGCAAATTGTCCAGTCCAAATCCCAAATCTCAGCACCATCATTGTGATGACATCTTTGTGATAACCATCTTTGTGACATCTCCTGAAATACAGTGGTTTGAGAATACAATTTTGATTACAGTTTTCCGAAGGCTACAGAAGAATGAGTGTCTGTTAGTTTTGATCTAAAAGGATGCATCGAACTATCCTTTAGTTAGCTGACTTGTGAGCTAGAGCAAAGATTATCTGTAAATAAAATTAATGAAAAAGAGTAATGGTAATGAACTGAGAACAGAAGATCAGGGAAATTTGGTAATGCATAATGAGATAATGCTTTATGATGATGCATAATAAGATAATGCAGAAAAAATATAGCAAATTTTAGTAGGCAAAAAGAAATCTCTCTCATTTGTCAACCAGGGATTCAACTGTGAAAGAATTTCTGAGACACTTCAGAAGTTTAATACAAATGCAATCCTAAAATACTTCTTATTAGGAGCCTCATTTGAAACAACACCACACCCACACTGTGGAATTAGGAAGATCTTTTTCATATTCATCAAGTGAATAATAACCTGATATTTGCTTATATATATATAAATAACACCTTGTACCTCTACAGCAAACACCTTTCCAGCAGCACAAGGGAGATTTGGCACACTGAAAAGAGTATTTGGATTATACTGTAGCACTTGCATAACAAGTACTGCCATAGGCCTTGCAGGTCTGCCCTCATGACTGCAGCACTTCTTTGGTGGCAGATATGAGGGCAGGGACAGAGTCTTGTTAACAAATGTCCCACAGGGGGAAGTGTGGATTTCTCTCAGGCAGAGATCAGGGAAATAAAAACCAAGTATTGGGAAATTGTCCATTCCCAACCAATCTGCTGCCACCTGGAGCCATTGGTTAGGCAATCCCTGGGAATTGCCCTGCATCCCTTTGATCAGTTAGTCCTGACACCCAGTTTAATCACATACAAATGTCTGACCCTTCACAATGGTACAAATATCAGGAGCTTTGTCTGGGGGTGAATCAATTAATTTTTGGACAATCTATCCCTTCAGTCACATGGACTATTATTATACAAGGACAACAGAAAAATGTGCTAAAATTTTCGCAAACCTTCCATTTTTCATGTTTTTCCACCTCCATTTTTTCTTAGACTCTACTTTTACCAGGAAGGACATATGTAGCCCACAACAACATCTTAGGAAAAGCTTTAACAGTGCCCTGTGATGGTTTTACTGCTGAAAGAACAAGAAAGCTGGTGTTCAATGCATCAGGTGCAGGCAGGAAATAGGGTTTTGAAAAGTTACTGTGCTCTACAACATTACATCCTATAGCTGGGAACTTAAACACTTTTGACAGCCGAGTCTCCATGGAAATAAGTACAAAAAGACTCCAGCTATTTTAGGGACTTAAAACATGCTGGAAGGTTATGGATATATACTACATCTGGGGGAAATCAGTACATTTTTTGACAATTCATACATTACAGTTCATGTCTTCTACTCATAGTGCCTATACCAACTTAATTGAACAATTGTAGAGATGGCAGAGAAATGTGCCTGGTTTGGCAAGACAGTCAGAGCCCAGGGATGGAAGAGAAAGCAGAAGCTTGTGCTCAGTCCTGGTTTCATGTGGCTCCAGACACAGACAGTAAAAACAGTAGGTATCATCTTAGAGGCTTTGTGACAGAAATCAAAAGTTAAACAAAGCAAACATAGGTACCAGACTTATTTGTTCAATCCAGTTTTCTAATATTCACATCTTTCAAGCTCCCACAGTTGGTGTTACCAACTCTACCATCTCAAGGTACAGCCAGTCAGGAACTTTTTATAGAAAGCCTGTCACATTTCCTTCTCCACACATACAAGAACATCTCCCAAGAACTACCAGGAATGGACCTAACTCTCCACATTGGACAGAAAGCTCACCTGTTCCTGGGAGGCTTTACTGAACTATGGGAATTACACAGAGAAGACTCTGGTGAATAAAGCAAGAGGAATGTAAGCTTATGGCCTGTCTTGCTGATCTGTAGGTTGGAGAACCAGGTGCTTCAGTAATAATGCCTTGAAACCCCAACCTGCATGGCAGGAAAACATCTCCTTTTGAAAGATTTCTGCCTTACAGTCTGTCCTCTTCCACACATTCTCATGAGCCTGTGCTGGGCTTTTTTTCTCCAGTAGAATTACTGTAAATTTTCTACACTCATACAATCAGTATTTGTACCTGCTAGTAATTTTTAAGCCAGCTGTATCCACGAAGGGTCTGTATACACAGACAAATGTGTCCTCGGTCATCTTTGTTGCATCCTCACTGCTCTCCTTGGTGTTTCGTCTGGGCAGGGACTATTATCTCTGAGAAACTGGTGGAACACTTGACTAAAGATGAATAATGTGGCAGGCAGTTCTAAATTTCCAGTAAAGAATGGTCAGAAAGGTGACTATTTTATTATTTTTAAGTAATCAACACGGAAACAATAGCGATGATTAAGTCACAACAGGCATAGCCCAATTGTGACCAGAGCATTAGTACTTTACACAAATATAACAGAAATGACAAGTATGTTAACATCATTCATTCTCAGTCAATGAACAAATGTGTACAGTAAGGTCAGCATTAATCTATTCAGAATGCTACAAAACCAGCTGGCCAGTGTCCTTCCAGAGCAGGGTGCCTGCTGTCAGACAGGCTGGGGGGACCCTGGGCAGCTGCACTCCGAGGCTGCCCGTGGGCCCTGCCTCTTCTCCCATCTCCACAGTTCTGGTGTTTCCCTCCGTTTGTTGGGGTATGAAAGCAGGACCTGCTGGAAGGAGAATGAGCCGTGGTGCCTCACACGCCATGTTACCTGAGCACTGCAGGTGAGCAGCCCAGAGCTTGAGGCAAGGCTGGCTCTGCTGGCAGCATTGACCTTCATCAATGTCTGCTATTCAGACTCTTTCTCCATACTCCCCTTGCTCCATGTGTAGGACATGCTTTGGAGCTGTACCGCTTCCAAGATACTTTCTTTTACATATCGCTCTTTAATAGGAATCCTGTAACACAAAATAGAAATCTTGCTTTTGTAGAAAGGAGGTTCTTTAAATCCACCCCTTCCATCTCTAGTCCTTATACCGTACCTTCCTCTTTTTCAAAACATTTACTAATGCATGTACTCGGCCACCTGCCTCTTAGTGGAAGTACCAAAGTGACATTCAAAAGGATAACTTGCACTTGATATTGTGGTCCTGGCTCCTCTTGGTCTGAGCAACATAGTATAAGCTTCTCAGCTAGAACATTTTCATAATCACAGGGAGGGCTACACCCTCAAAAAGAAAAATCCTCAGTCTTTTTAGAACCAGACCAGAGGATATGAGTGAGAACAAAGCAGTGATCTCTGTAGTTCTTCCCAACAGGATTCCTCCTAGGGTGCCAGCTGCTGTGTCGTGTTCACTGTGGAGACAAGAGAAGACATTGGCTTGTCTGCTGTCAATTCTACAAGTTTTGATGGAGAAGTCAGAAAACATCCCACAGCTTGCTTAAGTGAGCTTTTTCTGCCAAACCCACTTACTAAGGGCTCTCTTGCTCCTTCTCATCCAGCTCAGGATGCTCTGGTGAAAAAAACCCCCCACAAAACCAACACAAAACCAAAGCAAACCAAACCACAGAAAAACACCCCACCAACCCAGGAAAGTGTATGTGTGATTATTTCTGTGGAGGGTCCGGTAATGTTTCTGGACACCAATGTTCTACGTTGCTAAGTGTTCACCACTAACTACTTTTAATCATCTTTTTATTAGCTACAGCAAAGCAAATATATTGTCCATCACTGTGGGTTTGTGCTATCAGGCCAGGTTTGGGGCATTCTCAGGAACAACACAGGGTGCTCCAAACAAGCCTAACCAGTCCAGAAAAATTTAAAAGTTCATTCAAAGCTAGGCCAAGGTTTCACAACATGGCTCTTCAACAGTGCTCCCTGGCAACCCCTGCTTGTTTGGGACAGTGCTCTGAGCTTGGATAGGAAACATGGAGTGAGGAATCTGTGACTAAGCCAGACTACTCCAGTAATACCTCACTACTTCCACCCTGCTTTATTCCCACAAGGAACACACCGGTGTTGTTGTCCTGCCAACCGGTCCTTCCTCTGTCCGGTGCTTCCCGGAGTGTGGCAGCTCTGAACTGTCCCGATAGTCTTGAGCCTTGGAATTCTGCATGTCCAGCACTGCCTTGCTCTTTGAGGGGAGGGGCGGCTTGTTCTGCTGTCCCTGGGTGCTTGGGATCACTTCAGCCCTTGATGGCTTCACTAGTTTCTTGAGTGGTGCCGGGTTTTCCAACAGTGTTGTCGCCTTTGGTTTGCCTTGGCTCTTTTCACCTGTATTCTTTTCTTCTGCTTGGCTGGAGCAGGTGTAGGACCGGAATCGCTGTGTGGGGACCAGGAAAGGTGGTGATGGCTGTTTGCCAGGGCACTTGTTGCTCTCAGGTTCCTGTGGCTTTGTGAGATGACAAATCTGCTCAGGCAGTGGCAGCTGCTCTTTCCGCAAGGCCTTGGGGTATTCCTGCTCTTTCTTTGGAGCCACTTTGCCCTTGGAGCCCATAGAGCCATACAGAGGGTTCTCAAACATCTCTGGCCTTTGCTGTCCTTCCTCCTGAAGCACAGGCTCTGCTGTGGATTTCCCCAGGTCAGGTGGCCTACAGTCATAAAAACAGTATGTAAATGAGACTTGTAAAGAGCAGGCAAGAGACACAGGCTGATTTAGAAAGAAAATGAATAGCAAATGAGCCTGATAAAATTAAACTGACTGCACAAAGGGGTAACAGGAAAACAATTAAGCTGAGGGAGGGAGAACAGAATTGTGCATTGTTTTTTCTTTGTTTAATCATTAGGAACATGATAGCAGAGAGCAGATAATGCATGGCACTGTATAAACTCCCTACTAGACTACAGTCCTGTCAAAGCGATATTGGCTTCTCTTTAAACAGAGATAAGCTACTGAGCCAAACTGTGCCAAGTGCTTTGATGGCTCTGCGACACACACAAATCTGAATTTGAATATTAATAAGAATCTTCAGATCTGGTGGAGAGGATGGAAATGGCTGTCTGGAGGCTTAACATCAGAGCTCACATCGTACTGTAGTGTTTTACAACTGGGTCAATCTCCTCTTGCTGCCAGCACAGCATGGTATTCCTAAGGGAGGGATAAATCTCCTTAACGCACCCAAATGCACAATATAGCAGTAGTACTCTATCCAGTAGGTTGAGACAGCCCTGTGTGTTCACAGCGGAGCCCTTTGAGCTGTGGCTCAGCCTGGAACGAGGGCACAGCTGTGCAGTGGGGCAGAGCAGGTCCTGTGTGTTCCAGGACTCACCCTGATCTGGCAAGGCTTTAATCTGGAGAAGCACCACAGTGCTTAAAAGATCGGCCACAATATCATTGAGCAAAGTGGAATAGGGGGAAGTGGCACGTTTCCTTGGGATGTCTTCAGGTGAGTTGTGTTCCTTGCTTCAGGCTATTTTCTGGCAGTCAGTACACGCAGGAGCAAAGAGCTGAGAGCATGATGGAGCACTGTCAGGTGCAGAACAGACTGAAGCAGTGCTTGCAGCTCTGCCTTGTGCAAGTTCTGACTTGCAGAGTGCCACAGCCATTCACAGTGTGCTCCAGCTCAGGCTCAGAGAGCAGCTGTCGCTGTGAAAAAAGAGTTCTGGATCGAGGACACAGATAGCACACAGGCGCTGGGGTGAAGTAGCCTCATTACTTTACTAAGTTTGTTAGAGAATGGGGTATTTTCAGTTGCCAAATGGAAATTCTGCAGCAAGGCTTGTGATAGATGCAGCACACGGATTCTGGCTTCTGTAGCAAGCTGGATGTTTGTCCAGTAGTGGAAGTGGAAATTCAGTGAAAGTACTTCACATATGACACTTGAAAGAGTTCTCCTTCCTATCCAGGGGAAAGATCTATGCCATACTTCCTTTTTCTCCTTTGTTATTACAGTCAACTCTGTAGTCTTCTCCTCTTCTTTTGGTAGAGAATTAAACCTATATCAAGCTGAGAGAGCTCGAGTTGTTCAGTCTGGAGAAAAGAAGATTCTGGAGAGAGACCTCATTGTGGCCTTCCAGTGCCCAAAGGGGACTTAAAAAAAGGGAGATTGTTTACACAGGCAGATGGTGACAAAACAAGAGGAACAGTTTTAAACTAAAAGAGGAAAGATTTAGATTAGATGTTGAGAGGAAGCTCTTTACTCGGGGGGTGCTGAGGCCCTGGCACAGGTTGCCCAGAGAAGCTGTGACTGCCTCATTCCTGGAAGTGTCCAAGGCCAGGTTGGCCAGGGCTTGGAGCAACCTGGGATAGTGGAAGGTGTCCCTGCCCATGGCAGGGAGTGGAATGAGATAATCTTTAAGGTCCCTTCCAACCCAAACCATTCCAGGATTCTAAGATTCTATGACTTAATTGTAAGTTTAACCTATATTTTTGGCTTTCCTTTCACAAAACTCTGAGGAACTACTACACTTGTTTTTTTTGAGTATATGATGTCTGCACTTGTGACTTTCACTCATCTTTTTCTAATTGTAGAGATAAAATATGGAAAGAATATTCTGCACCTTGAAATCTGTACGCAGATAATGAAACAGTGACAGTGCAGAACAACAGGACAGAGGGGCCCAGCCCTAGTGCAAAACCCAAAGACTTACAGGTACTCTTGGCTCCGATTACAAATGCTTCTGCTTGTTGTAGGCTGGAGGGATGGTTTTGGTGACAGAGGTGACAAGGAGGGTGATGTGGAGGATGATGGACTCTGTCCCATCAGGGAGGTGGTTTCTTTGGGCTGCTGCTCGTAGCTCCAGAGAGAGGGTGGCTGGTCTGGTAAAGGTGTCTGCTTAAGCTGGCAGGTTGAAGAGGGCTGCTGAGAGAAGGCAGCCATCCCCATGTAGTTGGGGTTGCTGATGTCTGTGGGGGTGGAGCTGCTGAAGAGAAGTATTGTTAGGGAGATACTTGTACAAATACATTTGGTTTTTTGTCTCCCTTCCAGCTACAAAGGAGTTATTGCCCACTGACTGCTTAGATTTAATACCACCTACATTTTTGATTTTAAAAAAATTTTTATTTTGTCACTGTTCCTTCAGAATCAGAGAATAAGTGGGAGTCCTGTTAATGCCTTCCTCCCCTAAGTCACCAGAGAGGAAGCAGCTGGGTCAAGGCCACCTCCCCCAACTCCAAAATAGTTTCTCAAGCTGTGGTAGACACTTCCATTTCCAGGCTGCAGAGAGCATTCAGCTTCTGCAGCCACATACATGGGCTTTCTCAGGTTTCTGAGCCCAGCAGGAAGCTGCCTGAAGAGAAGAACCCCTGTGAAAATGGAGTGAAAGGACAGCCTTACCCAGACTCACCCTATGACTCTTGGAAAGGAAAAGATAGGTAGTTTGAGCACAGCTTCCCACCCCAAGCTGGCAGAGGTAAAGCAACAGGGTTACCGTAGAATCTCCTCCTTTCCTGGGGTGTCTGGAGAAGAGGAAGCACTCCCCCAGTAGCGAGCAATGGCTGCTGCCTCTCTGGCCATCAGATGAGTAGATTTGGACTTTCTGTTGGAAACAAAAGGGTCTTAGTGGGGTGCAGGGACTCAGTCTGGCTAGCACATCCTCAGCTTTTGAAGCTGTGGGCACAGAAGCATTGACCAGCTCCCACAGCAAGCCCATCTTTGCTTTTATTGAGCCAACCATTTTTCAGGTCCTGAATTACCCACTTGCCCTTTACCTGTTAGTCTGATCCCAGTCTTTGTTAGGCTCTAAATTGCTGATGTTCTTTGTTTTTTGCCCAGCAATTTCATCACGTTCAATCTTGACAAAATCTGAAGGAAAGAAAAGGCAGAAGAGTGTTTTGGCAGCCCCAGAATGTGCTCAAGTTTTCTGTGCTACTGCTTCCATTAAGGCATCTCTCTTTGTCCATCAGAATGATGAACAGTTTTAAACTGTTGTTGCTGTTATGTTTTCAACTGCCCACTAATACATGTCATGTCTTGTTGACATAGGAAGAAATATGTATCTTGAAATACAAAGGTTCTGATCCACCAAACAGTAACAGAGAATAACAGTAAATGTCATGAGGCTGCTTTTGTACTCTGAATGAGAACAATGGGTAGCAAGGTGAAAATAAGCAAGGTTAGTGATCTTTTAGCTAAGAAACTGCTCCTTGGGAGCCTCACTGGTCCACTTGTCACATAGCCACTACGAGTGGAAATAAGGTATCCCTGTTCAGTAAAACCAGGATTAGTGACAGACAGGGGGCTCTCTCAGTCTGATGAATTCACATGAACGATGAAAAAAACCCCTCAAATCGAATTGCTGTGTCTTTCTGAAAGAGTACAGGTATCCTCCTGAAAACTAACAATACTCCCATCTCCTTGCAGTCAGCATCAAAAGAACTTGCCTCTTTGGGACTACAAGCACTGCAGGGGTAATTTTCAATTCCTTGACAGTTATTAGAAATCTTTTGAGGTGAATATTCTCTAGGGTGAGCATTGCAGAGATGATGACATTCCTTACCATACAGCTTCTCTCTCTGTTTCCCTTGTGATGTTTGCAACTTGATTTCACCTTGGAAGACTCCCGTTTTCTCTCCATGGTGTGTCAGCACAGTATGGATAGGAGCTAAGGCTTCTGTTGCTTCTATTCTCAGGGCAATGCAGCCTTCCCCTAAAAGACAAGAAGACAATGAGCTTGAGACTGAGACAAAAAGCACTGAAATCTCTTGTGTCATCTACTATCACTGTGCTGACAGGGCTGTGATTACTGAAGAGAATCTGCTTTGGATCACAGTAAGGAGTGTAACATCTCCTGAGAAATTTGGAGCATTCATTTCACTTCACATATGTGTGAAGGATTTGGGTACTGAAGATACCTGTGGGTGACTGCAGGGTTCTGAGCTTCCATGAGCCTGTGACTGCTATTTTAGTTAATGGGATTTCAGCAAAGAGCCTTCTGTGGACAAGGACTGCAGTCTCTGGCTGGTGAGAATCTGGAAGCCAGCAGCACTGCCAAATACTTTTCTGTAGCCAGGAGAAATGCCTCAAGTAAGCGCCAATGAAACAGGATTTATCTGTTCTGACTAAACCCATTTAACCAGACTAAATCATGTAGAGTATTTTCTTTTTAGGCCACTCTTTAAAGCTGATAAAGCTCACACAGGTGGCTGCTTCTAGGTCATATTCCTCTAATCATAATTACCTCACAAATTATTGTCCACAGTGTGTTTTTGTTTATGTTGAGTTCTAAATCAGAAGTCAAGAGCATCATAGATGTTCAGTCTGTAGGAGTTACTTCTGTTCTCTCCCACTCTTTCAGTGATTTGAAAGAATCTAAGTAGATTTTGATTTATCCAGAAATTTAGAGCTAAGCACTTACCATAAGATTCATCACTGTCTGATGACTTAATGCTGATCAGGATGTGTTGATCCAGTAGGTATTCCGGGTCTGAAATAATTGGGGTCAGCTGCAAAGACAAGTGAAGGTGTGTCAATACAATAGATGATCTATAGAAGCACAGTTCTCCCTGTGCATCAGTCCTAAATGAGGAAAACTCTGCTGGATAAACCAAGGAGGGTATCATGTCACCTCCAGGATCAGCCTCTTTGATGGTCTTTGGAGGTCTGTGGTAGAAGGCTGCACACTTTGCTCCTAGCACAGCAGATGGGATGCTGCAAACCTAACACTCATGGGATGACCTGCCGTTTTCTCCTACAGTGCAGGACTGCAAATTGCTCTGGGAGTAAGGGATCTGAAATCTGATTACAGTCTGTTCCCAAAAATCTGTTTGGCTGCTGTTACAATCACTTTCCCCAATCTCTAAGTGTAGTGCACTCTTTGCAAAGCCAATACATTTTTAGGGGGCTATTTAGAAGGGTACTGACAGGCATATTTACTTTAAATCCAGGAGCTCCTGTAGCTCTTTCAGCTCCCACCATGCTAAGAAAAGAACACCTCTGATTTCAAGGACAGGACTTGTGTATGACACTGACACACACAACACTGCTTCTGGCCATTGATACTCTTTTTTAACAGAGGTAAAAATACTTTAGGTAAAAATACTTAATCAACTTTTCTCAAAAATACTAAGAGAAAACTTTGTCTGACCAGGCAAAGTAACTCCAGGACAGAGCTACCCACTAAGACATTTCATTTTCCATCTAAAACTAAAAAAAATGGGCCTCCTTAACACATTTGTCAGCATCGTTCCATTCAATAAAAAGATGAGAAAAAAGTAATGTTCCTGAATGGTACAATCATGCCAGCAAAATTCCTGGTACAGATGTAAGTACACTGGCACGGAAGTCCTTTCCTGCTTATAACAGACTCTATTTAGCTTAAGCCTGTTCTGCATTATTACAGTCTCTTTGAGTCTAAACAAGACCACAACCATGTTCCTGCAAATAATGTTTAAAAGTCTTTAATGTTGCTTATGGGATGAAGGTAGAAGTCTTTTCTTCCATATAGACATGGGAACACAGTCCCAGTTTACCTTTGGAAGTGCATCAACAAACTTTACCACAAGCTCCCCTTCATTCCCATCCTCATTTTCTCCTTCCTGGCTCTTTACAAAACCTGCAAAGGGACAAGAAAGGAGTTTACTAGAAGAGTGACGGCAAGTCCTGGGCTACAAATCCTTTTCATATGCCACACTCCAGAAGGCCTACAATTATTTTCCCACTTGGACACAGATTTTAAAATTATTAAGAAGCTTAAAGTCTGAGCTTTGGGGAAATGTTTACACAGTAAATGTACAAGTGGTTTTACTGGAGCATTGTTAAATGGTTTAATTTTACCGTTAAACTTGGCACTGGAAAGCTCAGTGCATACATGGACGGAGGATAAGAACATGACAGCTCTTCCTACGCCACTCAAGATAGCACACTTTTGAAATTCTAATTTAAGATTCGTAATACACTGTTTCCATAGAAATTTATGCAAATTTTGATACAGCCAAAAAATAATCTTTTATGAAACTGTCTTTGACACAGCGCTCTGACATGCGATAATGTGATGAACAAACACCAAAGGCACGCTGTCCCACTTACAGGAGCAGTCCTGTGATGGGGAATCGCTTAAAAAAACCCACAGCAAGGGCATGGAGGCTCGTGTTACATAAACAGATGAGACTCAGCCCTGCAGCACGGGGACAGGGAGGGAAATCTGCAGCACTGGGGGGATATAGTCCCAGTTCAAAGTCAAATCACTTGCTTTCCTCTCACTTTTAGTGGATCCTCTGACTTACTCTTTGTTAAACCAGGTTAATTCAATTATTTTAAATTATATTTATTAGCATAATACAGGTGCTTTGTTTTGAAAGCCCCTGATCATTTGTAGCAGGCACAATTAGAAATTTAATCAATCGTGTTTGCTAAGCAGAGATTTTCTGTGTGATAAGCAAGAACAACGCATGTTTCTCTTCAAGAAGGAAATGATCACATTGCCAAAGAGGGTGGAAGAAATGGTGGAAGGCTACATGTCTAAGCATGGATTATAGCTACCTTGGCTGTGGGATTTGTATTGTAGTGCTGACAGTATGGCATGACTTGCAAACTACAACAAATCTCATTTTCACATTGGAAGAAATGATCCACACAGCTATTATTTTAGATCAAAGCACGAAGGGGAAGAACTAATCCAAATAAGCAGAAAACTTCAACATAAAGAATAAGAATGAGCAAACTCATACTTTCTAAGCAGCTAGAGTGAAACTCGATGTAGAACTTGGTCTGAGACTTTGTCTTCAGAGTAGCATAGCAGTGTAGGAACTCTATCTCCCCTTGTGAATCTGTGTACTTGGAGTCTAGGCAAGAGGAAGGAGAAAAAAGAGAGCATTTTAAAGTGGATTCTTTGAGAATCAGCTTTTTCTTTCAGCATATACAAAGCACTACATTTTGTATCCAAAGGTGAAGAAAGCACACTTGCACCCAAGCTGACTGACCATTCTTGGAAACAAACTGTGAGGTGACTCCCACTTCAAAGGTGGCAAAGACAGGACTGTGGTCACTGGTCATGATGTCAGTGGTGCAGCCTGCCAATGAGAAAGGGAGGATAGTTACTGTCCTGCTCCAGGGAGATCTCTGCCCCAGAAGTATTATTCGGTAATTTTCCAGAAAACATAACAGTCGCTGTGGAAACTGTCTCTAGTCAAAGGTGTTTCTTTACATAATAATCTCATGTCAGTATACAGGAATGTAGCTCTTCTGTCAGAATACAGAAAGATTTGGTAAATGGACACAATTTTACCGTATCATTTTGCAAGCGACTGTCAGTGTTAGATTCCCCCAGTACAAAAAGCCCTTGCAGGCTTCCTGGCTGCCTCTGCAATATGCACAGCTAATTAAAGCTCTAATATGGCAGGAAATCACACAGAATACACTGGTGCTGCTTCACTGCTACAGAGCAACTCCCGGCCTAAGATTAACAGTGAGTGAGGAGGGCCTGATTTGACCTAAACACACACTGAGTTTCAGCAAGTCTAGTATTTTTTAGAGGTGCTCATCCGACCACACACCTCGTCATCATAGGCACTGTGATCAAATCAGTCCACCTTATCCCCTGAGAGACTTTCAGAGCCTTCTTCTTAATCCCATGAATAGGAAACCATCAACATCATACTCAGCTGCTAAGTCCTACATATAGTCTGTGGCATTTCAGGAACTGGTATGTGAGTCTTTTTTTAAACAGGTCTTGTGGGCTTTCTCTCTTCCCTACACTCCGTTTTTGTGATGCTTCTCAGCCGGAAAGGGAACAGGCTGTTGTATCACACAGTCCTTCTGGAAAATGATTTAATAGAAAAGAGATGTCTGCAGCTCCAGCCTCTGCAGACTGGACTGTGCACACAGGGTCTGCCCTGCTGGCACCACCAAGTGAGGAGTTCCTGGTGTTAACTGCACAAGAAAAGTGGTGATTGCTGCCAAGAAATAATTGGTGTAAAGTGATCCTACAGGATGGCCTAAAGCTGGACAGATGCAGCTGTCCAGGAGGTGTTCTACACATAAAAGAATGACAGAAATAATTCTCAATCCTATAGGGACACAGGCAGAGAAATTTGGCTTCCCACTGCTTGGTTTAACATCAGGTCCCTTTGTGCTGAATGCCTGGCAGTGCAGGGAGATCCTACAGACTCTGCTCTGAATCATTTCCGTTTCAGACTGATTGCCTTGCTCTCTACAATCTGTTATCAACCCACCATAGGACTGACACACAACGTGCACCATGGGGTAGGATTTCCAGAGCACTCGATCACACCAGGATGGCAAATTGTACTTCATCTGCAAAAAAAAAAAAGAGGAGAAGTGATGTCAAGAAGAAGGTAAAGGACTAGTTCACAAAAGAACATGAAATTCACTTGCTCCAGCACCATATATTTGTGTCAAGTCTGCCTGCACAAGGGCAGAAAATGCAGAGATTGGTTTAGCTTATTTTCTTCTGTAGGAGGTACTTTCCCTGCTCTGCCATATACCTCAGAAGGGAGTTCAGGTTTCACCTACCCCTGTAGCTTTTTGCTTGGTGTAAGCATACTTCTCCCGGGTGCCTCTCTCAAAACGGTAGGTTGGAGCAAAAGTAATCTCTTCTTCCTCTAAAACAGGGAGAGAGCTCTGTTACAGCTTCACCTATGGAGAACCCTCACTGGGTCACTGCCCCCAGACAGCCTGCCCCACATCAGGTCTGGCAGAGAAAGTTGGTGGGAGTGGGAAGGGAACCTGCCAACAAACACAGAATCTCACCAAACTGCAGGAACACCTTTTGGTCTTTCCTCTCAATGAGAAGCTGGTCAAAAGCCAACAGCTCCGGATACTGCTGCTGCCTGATCTTCTGGATAATATTCTCTGCTTCCTGTCAACAGGGAAACAGCAGAGCTGCAGATGATGCAAAACCTTCTTGTAAATATTCCCTTCACCAATGAACTGGCAAGCACTCCTGAACTGTTCCACAGAGTGGTACCCCTGCCACTTCCACACCTTCCCTTCATGGAGAGGCCCCAGTCTTTGCTGTGTGGATGAACATTTGTCTATCAAAACAAGCGCCAAAATGCCCACACACGCCCTACACAAGCACACACGCAACCAGATGCACATCAACACCAGGCTTGCTGTTGTCTCCTGCCTACTGAAATGTATCCAGTATTTATGATGTCTTGCCTGTTCCTGAAGGCCTGTTATGAGCCATTCCAGGCTCATCAAACAGAGCAGAAAGGCAATATCTGATATGAGCTGCTGAGGCTTGTTCACAGTGGGAAGGAAAATTGCGAGGTTTGGGGAAGCGAGGCTGCCTGAAACAGTAAAGTGTGCCAGATGGCATTCCTGTGTCCATTAAACCTTGGAGAGGGCAAAGGGGTTTTCCTGAGTTTCCCTGTGGTGCCACACTCACACCCAGGGGATCCCTTCTGCCTATCCTCTTTTTGACATGTTGCCTTAGATTTGAGCTTCTCTAGCAGAGCAGGATGCTGTCTCTGCAGGGCTTCACGCCCGTCCCTCACCGTTGGGGGCTGTTCCACACGGTAGTTCAGGTCTCCCAGCCAGAAGAGATGAGTGAAGCGGTGAGTGATGTTAAATGGACTCAATTTCTTATCTCCCAGTGTCAGGAAGCGCAGGATGTTCGTGTAGTTCTGGTTGCGTCTGTCAAGACAAGAAGCATCTGCCTGACATACTAAATTGCCATGTAATTCCCCAGTGCCTGGGTTGGCAATGGTTGCAGCTTTACCAGGCAGGAACTGATCTGGTTTGACAGCTTGAGAGGAGTAGATCAGAAACTGAGAATTTGCCACCCTAGCCATGCACTGCCCAAGGAACATCCTTCTAAAGCCGCTTTTGCTGCCTTCTAGGGCCGTGCTTTCCCGAGCTATATGTCCTAGAAACCCACCATTAGATTGTTGCCTTCAGATTTCAGCAGCAAACACATAACTAGATTTTTGGCAGCTATTCCAGGACATGGGGAACCCTTCCATGGAGTTAACTCCATCGGTGGCAAAGACCCTGTGCAGACCCATTTGTTTTCTGGACTGGGAGAGATGACAAAACAAATATCTTTATTTCAAGTCCTCTTTGCTTTCACAACGAGTCCTTCCAACAGCTCCAGTGTAAGCACAGATCTCCCACTGGTGTTGGGATCTTTTCCTTCCAGTCCTGTGCTGCGCAGAATCTGCCTAGACCAGGAACACTCCTTTCACAGCTGGGTACAGAGAATTAGCCACTGTGAGATATTCCTGTGCCACTCATGCCTCTCTCTCAGTATTCCCAACAGCTCTGCCTGGCAGGATCTTTGCTGCTGTTCCCCAGGGCACAGCACAGCTCCCATGCTCACAGCACTGCCTACAGCGAGGAGGCAGACACCTTCAGCACATTATTTTAGTATGGGAAAAGCCTTCCTACATCTCCCCAAAACACTGCAGATCAGGGAACTGTTTTCCTCATGCGCTGGGCTTGCATGGCAGGTCACACAAGTGTTGTGTGAGACATTTACACTTGGCTCTGAAATAATTTTGCTGTCTGTTCCCCCTGCACCCACATACTACGGCCACCCAGCAGAAGTCCTTCATTTAAATACCTTCCCAGGAGATATTAAACACTTTTTTTTGTGGTTAGGAAGACCTGTTTGTGCCTTTCTGGTGGGCCCTCCTTCCAAACATGGCCCAGAGAATTTTACTCTGCATCAACAGCCATTTTTGAAAGGGGTATGAAGAATGTATCTTACCTGTGTTTCTTTTCACTTCCTGAAGTCAAATGGCTGTTAACAAACCCAAAGGAAGTTCCATTAAACATGAATGACACCCCCACTGCTCCTTTATTACCTGGAAAAAGATAAGCCAAAAATGTCAAGATATCAGTCCACCTCCAGGCTGAGTCTAGCAAAGATAATAAAGTACCAAGCATATCTTAAGTGAAGGATGCAGAAGACAAATAAATTGACTTAATCAGCTCAGAAAGAATTAGTATGTGCAGATCATGCATAGATTGTGGCAACAAATGTTCTAATGATGCTAAAAAAACTTAGTTGAAGCGAAAGAAGTGCAGTTTCCCTGTGAAACCCAGGAAAGAATAGTGCAATAGCCAGACAAAAGTGTTTGCTGGGAATATGAATATATATATGTGTGTGTGCTCAGTGCACACACAAATAGATTTCCCCTCTTGCAGAGTAAGATACAATCAGTGCTAGTGGGATATAACTTTGGTACTACTAGTGCCACATAAATGTTGTCTAAGGAGCCTTGCGGAGGAAGAGTTCCACACCAAGGACAGCATTGGCATGGACAGATCCCAGATCCCTGGCCAGGACTGGTCAGCTCCTCACCCAGTGTGTTGGCAATGCCTGTCTTCACGTTGTCTGTGCAGATGTGGCTGATGCGGTTCTCATGTTCTGGCTTGGCCAGTACAACAATCCTGATGTTCCAGAGGGTGTGGATTGCTATCTGCAGGGATGGGGAGGTTAGAGATTATATTTCTGCACATACCTGTGGAGGTGCACTATAGCTGCAGCCTTCCTGACTTTTTGTAGTCCTTCTCCTACACAGATTTTCTTCCTGTGCACAGGACATGCTTGTAGTCATTTTAATCAAAGGTGGGAGAAAGGACCTCACTATTTTCTAGTGCTTTTTTCTAGTTAATCTTTGGATTACTTTGCTTGCAAAGAATACTTTCCCAATCACCATGAGTGTTAGAAGTCCTATGGCTTCCCAGATATGCTTAGATTTGTTTCTTGACATCACTGAAACTCAGGAAGGTCCAAATCTGGTCTTAGTAAGTTTCAGTTTCTTTCATGACTGTGCCTTTGTACTGTCAAATCCTACTTAAAAAGTGCAATAGCCTAGGGTGAGATCTACAGCTGGCTTAGGAAGTTTTACCATCTCCTCCTTTTTTAAGGTCAAAATAACAGCACCACTTAACTCCAGTGCTCAGCATCTGCCCTTGCTCCCAGCCTGGCAGGGTGCCTGCTTTGGCAGCAGGGTTCACTTTCCATAGCAATGTGCCCATCTAGGCAGCTGCAGGTCAGGATCTCATGGAGTCCACAGACACATTCAGCTCACTCCATGGCATCCAAATGCAATGACCACAAAGGAAGAGAAGGGGAGGAGGTGTAGGCAAAATCCCACTCAGTCTTGTCTCTTTTATGTGAACTGGAACTCTCCTCGTATGCCTGAGTGATGTGCAATAGCTGGAATAATCCCTCACCACTCTGAAGCTGATACTGGTGATTTCCTGCAGAGATTGCCTCAGGGTCTCCAGCCATTCCTTCTCCCCTTGGGGATCCTCCTGGGTGCCAATCACGTAGATGTCATGAGGGATGTAGTCAGCAGTGTCATCACGAGTCTTCCCCTGCCCCTTGGAGAGGAACCAGGAGGTGATCTTCTTTGGGGGAGGTGCCGCACCTGTTATTAACAAACCAAATGACAAAGGAAGTCAGAGTGTGTCCTGTCAAATCCAGGACACAGATAATATATAGGGACAGAAATTATAAGCTTTACATTGACTCTATCCCACACCAGTTCCGTATCAGCCCCTGTACACGGTTCTAAGTTGACAAAGATTTTAATCTCATCTGAGCTGCTGATGAAAGAGTGACTCTGCTTTGGCCACTTTCCTCTGTTCCATCAGCTTACCAAAGCCAAAGCTAGCCAAGGGTAGAGGCAGAGAGCTGTATTCCTCTTGGCCTGCCACTGCCTTCACCTCACTCCTTAAGTTTGACTCAGCAAAGTTTGATCTCAGCTCATAGCAGCTGAACCAGGCTTTTCTCTCAAAATGGAGAATTACTCCCTGTCTCCTCCTCTAAATACTGCAGATTCTCAGCTTTCTTCCCAGGCTGAACATGAACCATCCCTAGTCAGGGGCAGAGCAGCTGATGTGCAGGTAGTGGAATTGCTCCTGTCCTGTCTGCGAGGTGAAGGACGATCTACAACTGCTGCACCATCTTTGTGCCAGCCACAATTCCGTGGCACTGGAGGAATTCTTCAGGGACAACTTCATGGTCCTTTGACTGGAACCACAAGAAGTGTCAAACTACGTGCAAGAATAAGTTTAGATATGAACTCTTCCCCTCTGCCAGTGGAGACAGTCTTGGTGTACAGATCTGCCATGGAACACACACAGTGTCTGGAGCACACCTTTTGGCAAGTGTCTGAAGGAATGCCCATGTCAGAAGGGAGCCCATACCCATATTCCAGGTCCCAATGAAGATGGTGATCATATCAGGCTCTGGTTGCTCCGAGTGTTTATTCTTCATCTGCTGCAGAAGCTGACAGAACCCTTCTCTCTTCTAGACAGGGAGGAGCAGAGACAATTAATGAGATACTTAACTCCTCCAACACAGCCTCTTGAAAAACTAGCTGAACCAGGAAATTCCCAGCACACTTGAAGGGCAGATTAGCTTTCCACCATCCTGAAACCTTCCAAGAGGCTGTCTTTCCTGTGGTGCTTTTTTAGGTACTTAGTTTGTGCACTGCTTTAACAAATGCTGAGCTGGTCAGAAGAAAGTCTCTCCTGCCCTCTTTTTTGTCTATATGAGACTTTTTGCAGCTTCCATCACATGAGTCCTTGCCTCTCCTCACTGTCTTCCTGCCTCAGTGACAGCACCAGGTATGGCTCTCCAGTACTTTACACAGAACACTTGTACATTTTCTGGATGTTTTCAGAACAAAGGAGAAATTTATTTTTTGCAAAGCCGAGCACTATCCTTCAACAGCCCCTCTTTCTGCCAAGGAATGCCCTGTGAACTACTCCCACCCAGGTACCTGCTCCAAGTTTTATTACCTTGGAATCAGAAAAAACGTATTCCTTCCGCTGTGTTTTTTCTTTTTCTGTTTCCAGCACAATCACCAGTTTGTTTGGGAGCTTCTGGGACTTTATAAGCTGCAGGACTGAAAGAGGCTGTGTGTCATGTGTTGCAGTCAGTGAAAGGTGGATCCCACCAAAACAAGGGCCAGGACCTTGCTCACAGGCTTAGGATTTACATGGTCTCTTAGGACTGAGGCCCACTTTGCTCTGCAGATCTGCATTTTAATGTTATTTAATCTTGTTCCCTACAGGAACAGATTCGAACACAAAGTGAAGACAACCCCAAAGCTCATTGTGCCTGGATCTCTTGTCCATCCCAAGCCCTGCAGTTTGAAGTGAAGTCTTGGTTTCCTGCAGGCAAATCTCTCTGTATCCTGAGCCAGCCTACACATATTCCTTCCCCATCTGTGAAAGAGGATGTAGAACTTCATTTGGTGGTAAAGGTGATTCCTCCCCACCTAAAGTAGCAGCTAAGTAACTATGAACACCAGGTGGAAAAAGGCATACATGAGAGCTTATATTTTCAATCACTGCCAGCAACAGGCAGAAGAGAGCCCAAGGGCATCATTTACTCTTTGATAAATTTGTTTGGCTCAGTCTCAGTGAGCTGCCTGTCCAGAAACACAATTAAAAAAAAAAAAAAGAAGTTGTTTGAATCAGGCCTTCACAGACCAAACTGGCATTGCTCACCAGGGGAGATACTGATTTATGTACAAAAAAACCCAAGGGAAATTCGCTGAAAAATGTTACTGAAACTGAGTGTTATCAGAAATTATCACAGAAGTCAGCCTGTTCCCACAGAATGTCTTTCTTCAAGTGACATTGCTTTTCAGTGAAAAAATGGGTCTATTGCAACCAGCTCTATGGGGAATCTTGTACCAAAACCTGCTCCCTTGCAGTCCTGACATCAGTGTCTTCATTTAGACCAGGGAACAGAGTCTAAAACAATTGTGAAAGCTGGTTATCCCAGTGTTGACTCCCTCGTCTCTATCTAGCCTGACTAGAGCCTTGCACAACACCCAGGACACAGCAGAAATCCCTGCCCTCTGGGCCAAACCTTGTCCCAGGTGGAGCCCTCCTCATCATCCAAGAGACCAGGAGTCTAGCCCAGCATTTGTGACCTTAAGCATCTTACTTTTCTTGTGGGTATAAAACTTGTCTTCTGGACCATCCTTAGATCTCTTGATAATCAGTTTTCCCATTTCCACATCAACCTTGAGTTGTATTTTTGAGAAAATCCCTAGGGAGTCAGCTTTCACCTGTTGGAAGGCAGAGAGGTTTTTCATGAGCAATCTTCTACTCTTCAGTTGCACATATTCCAAATGCAATACTTCCCTGAATTTCTGGACACATATCATTATGCCAATCTCACTAGACATCTCTTAAGCATTTCCATGGTGCTAAACAGCATCCAGGAATAGCTGTTATCTCTGTTGCAGCACAGCAAAGTTAACAGGAACTGAGATACCAACATAAATCTGTGTTACTGTTCTTCCACATTATGCTCAGCATCATTAAAGAAGTACATTTACCTCAAAAGTGACAGGGGGAATAAGGGAACGCCGATGTGTTGAATCAGGACCTTCAATCAACAGTGTTTTCACCTATAAAAGAATTTATGTGTAATTTGTTGCATTTGATGATTCTGCATTATATTGAGAGTAATGAAATCATAGCAAACCAATCCTAGTGTGGCAGGAGACAGCACTGATGATGAAGAGGAAACATAACTAGAGGCAAAAGATGACAGGAAGACAACATAAAATAGCTTTAGGACTGTACCTTTTCTTCAATAGAGGATAGCAAAGAAATCAGCTGGTTGAGTTTCAATACAATATTGACTGGACTTGCTTCACCAAGCATCTGAAACAACAGCACAGAAACAAAACGAGAGAGGTGGATGATTGCCAGACCCCTGGAGCATGGCCTGGAGTGCAGCTCCAGTAACAGCCCCCACACAGAGCAAGGAGCACCCCTGTGCCCTGCCACTCTGACCCATAACAGGTAGCACAAGAGCTCGGAGTGTAGCTGAAAATGCAGAAGTATGGAGGGTGGAAGGACAAATCTGCAAACCTTTTCCACGAGTTAGTGGCAGCTTGCCACGCAAGGGAGTCACCTTGCTGCTGAGGGGCAGGTTTGCATGACCAGGTGTGGGGCTCTACATACAGAAGTCCTGGACTTTTGGTTTTCTGGTAGGGAGAGGAAGGTCATGGGGACTTAACTGTGTTTGGGAGAAGGAAGGTTTCGGTAGTGAAACAATCTGGAGTTAAGTTTATGGAAAAATATGCAATGCCAGCCTGCAAGCTGAGGGAGGATGGGGAGGCGGGAGTCCTCAGGCAGTTCCTAGCACTTTCCTCTGGGGCAGGAAGGGGAAGCAGGCAGAGAGGACTATGGAATAGGTGAAACTGGGATATAACTTACTGTGTGCCCTCTGCACTGCAGCCAGGAGGAAGTTGAGGAGAACAGAAGTGGCATCTGATCCCCTACACCCCACCAGCCATCGCTGTGCAGCCAGAACTCTCCCCCTCTCTGCTGGTAGCCACACAGCCTCCTCTCCTCCTCCTCTTCCCACCTGCCAGTCCTCTTACCTGTGGGCGCTGATGGATTCCAGGGTGCAGCTGCTGCTCAAACACCTTCTGGATGGATTCCAGGGAGGGGAGAGTCCTGGAGGCCTCACTGGGGACAGAGACATGGCAGAGGTTAAGGCCATTGCCAGGTGCCTGAGTCAGTGAGCACTTGGACTAAGCCACACAGCAGAGAGTATGGACACACATTCACACTGGGCCTGCCATTGCCATGTCCCCTCTGAGCTGCTGGGATGGTGGTGGGAGCATTTCCCAGCTGCTGTAGTGACACTGCCAATGAAGGAAAGTGAGTCAGGACACTGACTTTGCCTTGCAAGGCTGGAGCACAGCCACACACTGACCATTCCTGGGATTTTGCTCTGGAGTTTCTAACTTTGTACATCTCCCCAGAAAGATACCCCAGACTTGCCAAACCTGAGGACACGGTGTAAAACTAGAATCATCTTATTCATAGCCAGCACATAGATCAGAGTGCACTCCAGCGTCTCACAGCCCAGTGCAGTTTGGTGCCTCTGAACACTGCAATGACAGGAGCAGCTCGGTTTTGCACGGGGCCTGTGTAGCTGCTGGGGACAATGCTGGAGACACCACGAAAAGAGGAAATTAATCCTTAGTTTTTTCATCTCACATGGCAAAGAGGGCCTGGGCATAGCAAGAGGGTGGAAGAGGCAGCCTTTCATCTCTTGAGCAGAACCGTTTGTGGGTAACAATGAGATTCCTTTGGTATTTCCCAATTAGATTCCACAGGATGCTCATTTGTCAAATTCTGCTGTATGAATTTGGCACAGGAGCTGCGTGCTGATAATGACAAGACTTATCACAGAAAGAGCAGCCAGGGAGCACAGGTCAAAAGGAAGGTGGTGGTGTGAAGCAGGCTGGGATGCTTGCATTGTGTCCAGTCAACGATGGATATTAATGATTTCCCTCACTTTCCTAAGTCTGAATGAACCGGATTTTAGTCCCTGTTTATTGGAGAAGTAGCTCTAAAGTAAAAGTGTCCCTGTCTGAAGGTCAGATATTTGTCTAGGTGCTGAACTATGGATGATTAATTGCCTAAACTAAGCATTTATGTTTGAAATTTCAGTCTGAAAGAACCATGGGATAACAGAGAAGTAAAAGGCATTTGCAGGAGTCAGGTTCTGCTAATCTTAGTCCTCCAACACCACTATTCAGCTATGGATCACCTGGGGCTAGTGTTACTGCAAATGGCTCTGGCCCCAACCCAAGACTCCCATTGATTTCTGCAGCCATAGAGCCAGGCCCCAGGAACCTAAAGGCAGTTGCAGGAGCACTGGGTGAAGTTCAGTTTGAGAAGAATGAAATTGTATTTACTGTGACCAAGAGTGCAGGATGTGCAGGCCATCTCTTGAAAACATCCAGCAGCAGCTCTTTGAAGCATCTCAGAAGTGATTTCTTATGGGAAAACTGCCCTCTGTTTATGGTGCAATGTATAGGATGTGTGTTGAGGAGGAAGAGCACCTGAAGGCATTCAAACTGAGAAAAACCACAGGGTGGTTTTAATTGCACTTGTAACTGCTTTTGTTTTCTTCTCTTGACAGTATAAGCACATCTGGTGGTCTTCATTGAAGTGTCAGAAGCCTGTGTATCCACGCACAGTTGCACAAGTGCTGGTATCACAAGTGCTTGAAAAACTGCCTTAAAAGCTCTAAGTGCAAATTATCCAGTGAGGGAGAATAAACAAGAACATGCAGAACAGCAATTGATGACCAGATGATGGCTTCAGACAGTACCAGATTGAATAGGACACTATTGGTGTTTTTCACTTAAAACTGAACAAATCCACTTGCATGGGTAGTCCCCACCCTGCGTGAGTCAGCTTTCCAGCTGCTGGAGGATTCCCTTGGCTAAGGAATCCCTCATATGCCAATTTATTTTAGCACTGAATGCCTCACAAAGCCTTACAAGTCTCTCTTTTGTTTCATTTTCAGTTCAAAAGCTGCCAGAGGGAAGGGCCTCTTCCCAGAGTGGCCACTCTGTTGTCCCTCAGGCTGTGACAAGGACATGTGCCATGGCTGTCCTGTCCTCCTTGATCACAGCCAGCCCTAGGAGGTGGCCACAGCTAGCCCTAGAAGGTAGCAGCAGCTTCCAGCAGAGTTAAACCAGCTTTTCCAGTCTCTGATGCACACTGGGTTCCATTCCCTGCTGAATTAATTAGGGATTAAAGAGCTCACAAACAGTCCAGCTGTGCTTGAGGTCCTTGGTCAGAAATGGGTCCTGCACCTGTCTGGGGATAATACTCTTAACTGCAAAAAGCACAGACTGTTCACAAACAGTTGGCACAATTCCTCTCCCAGCCTCACAGTTCACCATAAGCTCTTTCCTTCTCCTGCCCACTGAGCAGCCCCAGCACACGTCCCCTCTCCCTTGTTGACATTGGTGGTCAATGCTGACCCACAGCCCAGTGTCAAAACACAAGACTGAGTCACCCAAAGGGCACTGGGTGCTCATTTTTCACAGTGACAGCAGCATGTCTGAGTATGACCCTGAAAGATGGCACAGCTGGGCTCTGGGAGTTGAGGAGAAGCCAGAGTACAGCATCACAAAATCCTCACAGTCACAGCAAATCAGTGTGGCTCCCCAACAGCTCAGACACAGCAAGTCTCTGCTGCACAACCCTGCACTGCCAGGCAATTCAAAGGAGCTTCAGCTCCACTGGAAGAACTCATCTGTGCCGATTAACATTTCTTCTTATTTTCTGTTTTTTGTTTTGTTTGTTTTTTTACCTATTCTTATTAGTGTGAAAATGATGGAATTAGACATTTAAAGAAGACACCAAGAAGCAGCTTAGGAATTACCTGTACATTCAGCTGAAGAAAGCTCAGGGAAATAAAAGCTAAATTCAGGGATTGCCATTGACTAAATTTGTGTTCAGAAGTCTGGTAAGGAAAGTAAATTAAAACTCCAGACAACCTTGGACTGCAGAAAACAGTAAGGTACCCAAGTATCTGACTATTAGCCAGCTGAAGGTAAGCAAATAGTTTGGTCCAATGTTAGAGATCCATGGGACAATGTGAATAGACAGGAAGAGGTTCCTCAGTGAGACCTGACAGGGACTGAAAGCAGCCACAGTCTGCAGTTCTGGACCTTCATGAAAAAAATCGAGAAAGCAGCTCCAACAAACTGAAATAATGCAGGTATAGGGAGGGGAGAAAATGCTGGGGAAGTGAGGAAGAGCTGCATGAGGACATACATTTCCACAGCTCCACGCAGCCACCAGGAGGACAGGGCAGGCATTTGCCTTTCGCTGTTTGTGGTGGTGCAGTGCCTCTGTGCTCAGCAGGCTTCCACCAGCAGCACAACTCACCCAGCTCTCCTCTAGAATGTCACTTTGCAAAGTCTAGTCTCCAAAACTCCTACAGAGAATCTGGAAATATAAAAGGTGTGCTGACAGCTGAGGGAATTTTATGGACCTGTTGCATCTCCTTTCTTGCCATCCCAGTATATTTATGAGGAGTAGGGTTGTGAAACCCAGATAAGCTGAAGAATAAGGAGATGGAAATTGAAGAAGCCAGCCATCCTCAGAACAGCAGCACTGGAGGTATTTTAGTAACACATGGCTCTCACTTGTGAGTTCGTTTGATTTTAGTTGCCATTGTTCAAGTTTAGCCAGCCACCTGGGTCTCTCCTTCTGTGGGCGTAGAGAAGCAAAACCCTTGGCAGGGCACAGAAAGGCAGCTCTTTGCACAGCCTGTCCTCAGTCCTCCCAGGGGCTTGTCTGTGGGCAGCTGCCCTTCTAGGAGAGCAAAATCAGGCCAGCAGCACTACCAACCTCACTCCTACATACACTGGAGAGAAGGGTGCAAGCCACGGATTGAAGTGTGGAAATACATGCCCTCAAGTGCCCCAGGATCTCTGCAGAAGTGTGGGCTGATCTTGTTTGCCTACAAGCAGCAAGGGGGGAAAATCACCTCCTTCCAGCAGACAGAGAGGGAGTTCTGCAAGGTTTTAGTTCCCTGTCAGTTTTTCTATTTGGGACATGGAAGGTCTATAAATAGGAAAGGTAAAATTTGTAGAGTCTAGAGTCTAGGCTTGTTCCTTTTTTCGTTTGAGCTGGACTTCAGCAACATCAGTGGAATCATTCCAAGTTCACAGTGCATTAGTGGGAAGGAAAATCAGTGTTTAAAGCCTAGTTATACACCAATATGTGCTTGTTTCGATAAATGGCTTGTGCTTGACAATTCTGTGGGTGTCATTTATGCATTACCAAATTATGCAGTTAATAGGTTAGTGCATTTTTTGTTTTGTTTCTTTCTAAACAAAGCAAAGATATAATATTACATTGACTGAAACCGCCTACAAGAAAACTTCACCGTCAGAGCTCTGTCTTTTATACCCATTTCATATCTTTGGACCAGAATCATGGGTCATGAGATCTAAATATACTGTTTCTGAGGGCAAGCCAATTTCCTCTACCAGAAATGCAGGTTCTGGATGCATGCACATGAAACCTCTGTTATACTACAGAGTTATAGCATTATCCTCTGAAAATCAGCCTCTAGTTACCTGAAGAGTCCTTTGCAAAGAACTGTAAGTAGTTTCTTAAGTTGAGGAAGATTGCTGGAGCCAGTCTGCACCATCTCAAAGTCACTGATGATGTGAACTCGCAGGTAGTCCCGGATGAGTTTAAGATGCTCATCGGAGACACTGTGAAGGAAACAGACAGGTCAAAAGCCAGCTCTTCTTCCTACTCCCAATTTTCAATCAGCTTTCTTATTTTTGTGAAATTCTCACTGCCAGCACAAACAGGTGGGGGGAAGTTTGCCTTGTAAACATGCAGTTCTCAGAACTAGACCATGGATCTCCCACTACTGCTGACACCTTCTCCTCATCCTCCTTCCCCACCCCAAACTCTCTGTGACTGCTGAGCTGCCGGGCCAGGGCAAGTCTTGTCATGCCTGGCTTTGCCAAGTCTGTGGTGGCATCACCAGCCTTGGCAGATGAAGCCAGGCTGCTGTGAGATCACTGATGTCAGCAGCTCAGGGGCTCTGGGGAGAGGAAGACTCCCTTTCACCTCACCAAGTTCCACTTGGAAGGTTTCATTCTGAACAATGCAAAGCTATCTTGTGGGACTGAGAGACCAGGGCTGTACAGAATGCTCCCCTCCTCCCTGTCTCTGATGTGCCTGGACTCCAGCACTGCGGGGAGGGGTGAACCACGCAGACTGTATTTGCTGCCTTGTGCCCTGAGCAGTGCAGAAAGTCCCAGCTGGCTGCTTATGATGATGTAGATGAAACAGTGGAGGCAGCTAAAAAAACTGGGTTTCTCCCAGTCAGCGGCTACTGGGCCATCACAACACAACCTGTGCTGCCACAACCACTGTTTGCTCACAGCCTCCCACAGCCCTGCCAACAGACATGCTTTCTGCTGTTATTTTTGCTTTATTTTTACTCCTTACAGATCTGGTCATTAAATGTCATGTGGCTTCCTGTAAGGCTTCAGTGCATGTCCAGATTTAACACAGCATGTGGGACAGTGTGAGTCAGAGCCATAGCTGGGGCACATCAGTAAACCTGAGCACACATAAATTTATTCCTTTTGAGGACTGGTTGCTGCTTTCTAATACAATGTGTAGTTCAAGCATATGGTTAATATACCAACTTCTCTTAGATATTACCATCCTTTATATTAGAAAATTATAGCTCAGTGGAGAAAGTATTTTAATTATTTAATACTTTTAATACTTCAGAAAAGTATTTTTCTAGATGACAGCTGGACTGAAAAGAGTAGCCAATGCACTGTCATTGGTAGTATAAATGAGGAGTAATTTCATTGAATCAAACAGGTTTTCAGGCATCCCAAACACAGAGAGCACAGAGCTGGGCTGAAGGCTGATTGTGCAGCCCTGTGACTTGCCATCCTCACCTGCTTGTGTCCTGGTACTGCAGGCGCTGGAGTAGTGTCTCGGAAAGGGACAGTTTATTAACATCTGCCACTCTGGAGTTTTCAGGGAGAGAAGAGACGTCCTTTGTGTCACCACTCGGCAGTGCCATGAGGATGTTGCGTGGGGGCAGGATGGGAGGTGTGGGCACCAGGTCTGGAGAGGAGGAAGGGAAAGGCACAGTCATCCCACCACAGCCATTGGACCTCCTTGCCCTCAGCCCAGGCAGGACAGAGCTCCACAATCCCTGCAGAAGCCGTCCATTCTGAAGGGCCGCTGATGTCAGAGCTGGAAATCTCAGGGCTCTGTACTGGCCCATCCCTTTTCCCAGTGGTGTGAGAACAAAGGAATGAGCTGCCAGGCTTGGCCCTCATGTGCAGGCAGCACCTGCCTCTGCCTGGCAGTGCAGCCCCATCCAAGCCAGCCTGACCATCCCATCTGCACAGCAATGAAGTTCATTATAAACTCTATGCATTTTAGAAAACATAGATGTTCTTAACTCATATCATTCCCATTATTATGGGGATCTGCTCCTGGGGAAGAAGGGATAGAGCAGAATAACTGAAAGAGCGCCAGAAACTGGTAACAGAAAGAAGCAGTAACAAAATATAAATAGGGAACATAGACGCCATGATCCAATGCAGAGGGGCTGATTATCCTGACTTGTCTTGTGGGCATGAGTTGGAAGCACAAAGGGTTTCCCTGATTTGTCGTCCTGCTGCTCAGCATACCTCCCTCTCCTAGGAGAAGGGTGGGTTCATCTCCATTGATCCCAACTTTTCATACCACTTGCTTCAACACTTTGTCACACCTAGCCATTTGAATCGTGAGGTTTTATTTGGTTATTTCCTAATGGTAGAATTTGCATTACAAAAAGATCCCCAGGACTGATCCACTGCTCCTGGTCAGGTGCTGTGATCACAGAGCTACTGCAGCACTGAGCCATGGCACAGTTGGGTGGTGCATCTGCAGGGTGCTCCTCCTCCACCTCTGCAGTTCCACATGTAAGATGTTCAGACATCTGTAAGCCCTACATGGCTTCAGCACAAAAGTGCCTTAACAAAATTAAACTCTGTACGTAAGCAGCCTGGCCCCAGTGCTAATCTCTCTTCATGTGAAGGCTCTTAGTCTTGGCTAGAACTTCATTCCCTGCTGCTTGCCTCTCTGTATTATTTTTGCTGTACTTCCATCCTCCACCCTGGGAGTTGGAGACTGAGTGCAGCTGGCCAAAAACCAGGAACATCTTTCCTGAGCAGCTTTGCAAAATTTTGTTCAGTTTCTTCAGAAGAATTGCATACCGAAGTCTTCCAGCTCCTTCTAGATATACATTGGGTTACATAAGTGCACACAGACACATTGATCTGCTATAGTGCACAGGCCTGTTCCAGGTCTGTCCCAGGGACCGTGTTCTTCAGACAAGCTTTATTGTGGTGCTCATCATTTCCGGACAGACGTCAGAAAGCACAGGAAGGATGGCTCTGTGGGCATGACCTTCCCCTGAGGCTCCGGAGAACAATGACAGATCCAAGAGATAATCCAGGAAAAATACAAGAAATGATCCAAGACCAATGAATGTTGGGAACCCACAGTGACATTTCATATAAAGTAGTTGGGATGATGCAAATCATATCTCTTCATCATACATCTGCCCCTGTACACAGAATAAGGCTGTCTGCCATTGCTGGATCTGTGCCCTCTGGTTATGACTGTCAGAAATGCCCTCTAAATCAGAGCAGTTGAGGGGGCCTGAGTTTCAGATTGCCTGAGATCCTCAGCAGATGCAGGTGTGTAGCACTGCAGAGAAAGATGCTGCAAATCCTGAGGGGACCATCTTTGCTGTGACAGGTGTCCCACAGCACAGGCAGAGGGGTGTAGAGGCAGCCTAAACCAGCCTGAGTCCAGATAAGGACAACAGATGAGCCATCCCGACACCAGATACAGTATAGTTCTACAGAGAGTCCCAGTGTATTCCTTCAGGTGAGCTAAACTGATGCTCCAGTGTCACAAGAGCCATGACTCAGGGTCCTGCCAGCTCAGGCCTCTGTATGCTCTGCTCCATTTTATGGCACAACATGCTCTGATCCCCTGCCTACACTGCAGATCTCCAGTCTAGAGGTAAGAGTCAAGGGTCTGCCTCACCAAGTCACACCATGGATTTCTTACCAGCATCCTCCTCCAGTTCATCTGCAGGTTCCTCCTCTTCCCGTGGCACTGCATATTTGAGGTGCCATACCAGACCCATATTCTCCTTCTTGTAAAATTCTATCAGTTCCTCCAAGTTCTCAAAATACTTCACGGGAACACCCTCTGATGCCTGAAACAAAACACAGAGGCAGTCATGGTCTGGGATTTCCTACCACAGAAACACTGCTCCTCACAGAATGGAAAACAAAGTCAGAGAGAGAGAGGGAAAAGCCACTAGTGCTGTCCAGAGAGAGCCAGCCCTGGTCTTGCTGCCCATCTAAGCATAGGCTCTGAGCAGAATGGATCCTGCAGCACAAACAGAAACAGATATGCTCACACATTCCAAACAGAGTCAGCACAAACATCAACCTCAAAGACTCACTGAAGCCAAATGCAAGATGTCTCTCGCTGGACTCAGTGTGCTTGGCTCCACAGCAAAAGAAGACTTTAAAAACAAGGAATTCTCCTGAATTAATCTTTACATTCCCTCTTTTAGTCAGCACAAACCACCTGGACTGTGTTATATTTTGTGGTATCCAGGAAGAATTTTTCTGTGAAATTGCAAGATAAACATGGCTAAATGCAGACCTTAACATCCTTTCCAGGACTCAAAGGCTCGGAACTAGGTTCAGATGAAACAAGGTACTGTCCCCTACAAGAATGCTGGGATGAGGTTTAGAGAGTTGAGGCTCAGAGCTTGGTGAGGACTGAACACACCAGGCATGACACTAAGCCAGCTGAATTCTGTGACCAAACCTGCTCTAGCACACCCTGGTCACCCTCAGGAAATGGATACCTGCAAAGGGCAAACGTAGGGACAAGGTTTCAGAGGTCTTCAGAGCCAAGGCTTTGGAACAATTATATCCACGCATTGGCACAAGTGGTGAACCTGCCGGATTCACCAGTTAGGAACAGCTGCCATCCTTGCAGCTCTGTCCGTTGCTTCCACCAAGTGCCCCACCAAAGACAGGGAAATGATCTGTTATGGTTCAGCACAGACCTTCTGACCAAGAGAAAGGGCTCTGCGTCACCTCCAAAATTGCACTGAAGTGTCATCCTAAAGCTACAGTAACACTCAGCCAAAGTTCAGATCCCTCTTCTTGGGGCACAGTCTTCCTGGCAGGGAGCTCTGCTTCTGGACAACGGTTTCTCACAGAAACCAACACAAGAAGGCTTTGTCTGCACCTGCCACAAAACATCAAGAAGCAGGGACAGAATCGTGCATAGTAGTTGGTCGTTTCCAGCCCAACAAGACTTGTTCTTGACTTAAAAGCGCAACACTAAGAATTGTTCACAACTGGGGACACAACAATAGTGGACAATTTAAAGGAAAAACTTGTCACCCCAGTGGCAGGCTTGACTGGCACTATTTTCATGTATAGAGCCAGATTTTGCACAGGAAACATGGTTAATTAATAAGGAATTGGAGCTTTCCCTCCAATTTGAAATAACTTGTTACGTAGCCACAGTTTGGATATTCTGCCTCTGACTAACAGTTAGGGTATTACATTTGGTTTGGGATTGCAATTACTGCCTGTAAAAATTAAGACACACAAAGTTTTAATACAAGTTTGAACAAACTTATTTACTTGCCATTTGTGTTTGCCCAGTTTCTTATTCTCTTTGAACTTTTTTGTTTAAAAGGCGAATGTAGCAAACCCAAGAGATTAAACAGGAGTAATGCAAGCAAAGACTACAGATAGCAGAAGACAGAATAATGTCTTTGGACAGGAAAATGTCGTAGCAGCAACAAGATTTCTTTTTAATTTTTCCTAAAAAATAAAACCTCAGACCAGAAATCGGGACAGTACTTTCAGTATTTGAAGATGTCAGTGCCTCTAGACCTGCCATCAAAAATACATTTCATTTTTAACTAGACCTGCATGTCTTTAAAGGCTCAGCAAGACATTTTCATAACAAATGTGGATGATGTTTCTGACGGCTCTGCTTGAACAGCCTCTTTTTCTGTCTCCTACACAAATGCTCCTGCATCTAGCAAGACTTATTATACTCATGTACTGGAAAACGTTGCATTTACCATCAAGGCAATGCTTGGGCAAACACTGGATTATATTTTTTGTGAGGCCAGAGGTGTTGAAACGCACTGGTGGTTAAAACATCACATGACTGTAAGAGCGTAGGCCAAATCCTGCTCTGCTAGGGTGGCATGGACTGCGCACAACCAGAATGACTTCTCATTTACACCAATTGTTGCAAGTAGTGCCTGGGTCCTCCCAGACTCTTCTGCTTCTTCATGCCAAGTGTGAAGGCTGGCAATCAGGGAAGACTGTCAAGGGAAAAACAGTACTTTGCTCTAATCCATCATACGAAAACATCCCAAAGTCACAGGTGGAACAGCCCTGGAATAGTTCACCTGCCCTGTAGTACCTTCCTCTGCTCCTGTGCTCCAAAATGCCCATTTTTGTGATAATTTAGGCAGATGTGACCAGCAGCCCAGAGCGCACTGTTGGCAGCACTGATGGTGGGATGGCAGCACACTCAGCCTTCATGCCCAGCCTATGGCAGGATCACACACACTTTATCCTCTGGCTTAACCTGCCTGTAGGTGGGCTGGAATTCATGGGGGCAAGGCTTGTGATGGTTTGCCATGCCCTAAGCTACCCCAAGGGCACCTGTAAAAAGGTATCAGCCTCATCAGAGCATACACACAGATCCTAAAAAACACCAAAGATAAACAGGGTCAAGATTTGCTGTGTGCATCCTTGTAGGATGTAGTAGGAAAGCTTTGCCATTGGTCCTCTCTCTCACTTCTTGAGTTACTGCAGCCTATTCTGCTCCCCCTATTTCCAAAGTTGTCTTCACACTCCTACTTCGTTTTCCTTCACTGTCTGCCTGCTTCTCCAGGTTTCCCCTGCACAGCATCCCTTCCACCCAAAGTGCCCAAACACTGTCTTATAAGCCTTGTTCTGCCCCTCATCTCCTGCTCTCCCAGGGCACCTACAAGAAGCCAGACTGCCACGTACAGCTCTTTTAGGGCCAAACAGAGCTTTGATGGAAGCGGGAGGAAAGGCTGAATTAGCACTTTTTGCTGCCAAGGATAGTTCAGTCTCTAAAACCATGCTGGTCTCTGTGGTAACCAGAAGAAGAAACATTTTGCAACAGGCCTCCTTCCTCTTAATTCATTGCATTTCAAGAGTAGAACCAAGCCTGTGGTACAGCCCAAATTCCTTAGCAAGGAGCTGGGATTTGCATGCACCTGTATCCAGACATTCATTTCCGAAGAGAGGTAGCCCCCATCCCAGCAGTGCCAGCTCCTCCGACAGCCCACCTTCCCCAAGTCCATTCAGGATAAAAGGACCAACTCCCATTGGCACACAGTAAAATAAAGCACAGCATATTTTGAGGCAGAATTCAGCAGATAACTGAACCTGTGTCCCAAGCAGCTGCACAGAGACAGCGAGAGCTGGAATAAGAAAATGGGGAACCAACAGGGTTGACAGCTCCAACCAGATATGGCAAAGCACAGAGGGAAGGATGAGGAACCTCAAACCTGCTCTGCACCCGCTCAGTGGGGCGAGGGAGCTCGAGGTCCTTCCCCACACCACAAAAGCCACAGCAGCAGCACCATCTTGCTACACATCAGCTTGACCATAATGAGAGTCTGAAAGCAAAATCACTGGATTACTCTCACTCATGTTCTTTTGTAGTATAATTGTTATTATTTGCAAGGACCTCACAGAGGAAGCGTGCGGGAAGGGCTGCGTCCCTCCAGCACAAAGCAGTGCCCAGCAACTCTCCATGCCTTTTGCCGGCACTGTGAAATGAGCTCCTCCCAGCTCCAAACATCCCTCAAATCTCCCCACTCCCTCAAAGAGAGCAGGGCACCCTGATTTGCACTGCCTCTGTCTGCAGAGATGAACAGCAAAAACTGCACTTTGTTTGAAATGGGACAGAACCGTAGAAGCAAGACCTTGCCACACTTGCTTCTCCTCTTGGGGAAGGGATGGGAACAAAGCCTTCGTGACAGACAACAGTCACGTTGTTCGGCATACAACCTCAAGGTGCTTGGGTACAGCCTGTGCCACGAGAGCCTCTCCAAATCCAACAGCCCATTATTTTGCTCCCAGACACAGAGCAATAGGACTATTGCCCAGGCTGTGGTATGTTCCCTACCTGCATTGCAGGGATGATGCCTGCATCAGCTGAGCACAGAAAGCCTGGTTCAGTAATGTTGCTGCTAGTGCTCGGTTTGCTGGATGACCGGCCTGAAGGATGGGCTTTGCCAGCAAGCAAGGAAAGCAGCACACAGCCAGGACATTTGGTTTCTTCACACTTGAACTTGTGCCAAAGTTTTGTCAGTGGGGAAGGGAAAGCAGTGGTGGATAGCGAAACAGTGGCACTGACTCAGTTTGCAGGTGGTTGTGGAGTGTGTTACCAAAAACTGGATTGAGGGGGACACTAAAACGTCCTCAAGACAACTGGATGACAGGAGTGAAGCAAAATGCAGCCTAAACTTTACATGGGCTTGCTCTGGACTTTGAGACAAGAAGCAGAGGCAGAACAGGGCACTGTAAACAAACCAGAGCAGCACAGGGTAGCGCAGAGCGAGCTGGAACCACCCCAGCAGAGNGGGGTTATCGCAGCATAGATCTTGTTTTAATTGCAAAGTGAATTGTTTCAAGTCATTATGACTGTGGATGGCAAGTGTCATCTCCACGGCAACACACCACATCCCCAGAAATGTGCTCACAGGGCTCCCAGAACACTGGAGTGGTGTGGAGGGCCGGCTCTGTTCCAAGGGGATTCCTTCAGCATCCCTGCTGGTACCTCGACTTTGTGCCGATGGCAGCCACAACATATGGAAAGGAAACACCTAGTGAACATATGCAGTTTAGACAACAGCCCACAAAACAGCAGAACTGTACAAAGGAATCTGTGAATCAGAGGCTGAGTAGCAATTTTACAGTGGGAATGCTTCATCTGAAACACAAGTCTCTCTAAGATCTATTAACAAGAGTGTCATATGAGATGCAAGATGAAACGATTTTGCTGTACTTTGTGCCATAAGGCTTTAGCTGGACTGCCCTCTGCAGCTTGAGGGATTAATTCTTACAGAACATGTAAAAGTACCATAGAGAATTCCAAAGAAGAATTCCAAGGAAGGCTGAAGAGCTGGAGAACAGCTTTGCAAGGAAAGCTCAGAAGAAAGGGACTGGTACGATCTAGCAAAGGGGCAACCTGAAGATGTCACAGCAGCAGTCTTACAAGTTTTAAATTCCCTTATATAGCAGATGGCAACCAGATGTGCTGCAAGTCCCTGGGGGACAGCAGATGTGAGGGGTGGCTTTGCAGCAGGGGAGGTTAAGATAGAGCTCAGGTAGTCTTGCCAGGCAGAGACAGCAAAGTTAGGCTACACAGAGAGTGTGTGTCTATGTCTCTAAAAGCACTATAGTGCGGTGTACCCAGGCAATCTTTACAGCCAGCATCTGATCCTGCTTCAGCCAGGAAATGGAAATGCTGGGCTCAGAAACCTGCAAAGCACCCTGCTGTCCCTAATCCTGTGACCCTGGGAAGGTCCCTGCAGGTCTGACAGCTGCCTTTATCCAGGTCCTTCTGTAACCTTTGAAGCTGAATATGACCAACCCAGTCATTTCAATTGTATCTCAAACCACGACTTTCAGATCTTCCATTTCTGATTCCAGCCCTTTCAACTGTGAACCTCCTTTCCCACAGGATGTCGTGTTGTCTCCTGCCCTCCAGAACCTGCCCTCCATTCTGCAGGTCCTTCCAGTTATCAATTCCCTCCAATCCTCTGTATGCTCACCGTGCAATGGTTGAACACAACTGGCTACAACTTGCTCCTGTCCTCTTGCTGAATAGGCTTCCAGGGTGTTCATTTAATGAGAACAGGTATGACTAAAGCCTTTAATCACTAGTCATTGGTTACATCTTTTGACTTATTGCCTGTTACAGAAATGCCTATATATGGGTTTAAATACCTGTTTTAAGGCACTCTGGTTAGAAAAGATCTGCAATATAAGCAATGACCAGTTTCCTAGTCCCTCTTTGTGCCTTGGCATAGGAAAGGAAAACACTTCCTCTCCTTTTCAAATTCAACCGCCTGAACTTTTCAACAGGTTTTTGTATGGCTGAGACAATCTAATCTTCTTTTCTATCTGGTGTATCCAAGCACTGCCACCTGGCCAAGAGAACACCTCGACAAAGACACTCCAAACACAGGTTTTGTGAGGAGTACCACTGAACACACCTTTAGGAAAAGTTGCAAATGGAGTATAAAGACGTAAAGTAAAAAGAGATTTAAAAGATGTAAAGCCTATGCTAAGCCAGGAGAGGAAGTGGTTAACTTGGGGTTCATTACAATTGTATAAATAGATGGCACAGGAAGTCTGGGGCCCTCAAAAGGAAGAGGAAGCATTTTCCTTTCCTGCGCCAAGGCACAAGGAGGAACTAGGAAACTGGTCATCTGCTTATATTGCTTAAGGCCAATCTTTTCTAACCACAGTGCCTTAAAACAGGTATTTAAACCCATATATAGGCATTTCAATAACAGGCAATAAGTTTTCAAAGCTATAAAATTCTTGCAGTACCCAGGTAACTTAAATGGAAGCTGAAAATCAGGTCACTTGTACTGTAGTGAGGAAGGCTAGCAGGAACTTTTCTCCTTTTAGATTTGAAAAAAAAAAAAAAGGTTTCCAGGTTTGGAAAAAAGTTGTCTTCAAGACTGTCAGTTAGCTAGGAAGTCTAGGTGGCATTTTTAAATTTACTTCTGGCTTTCATGTAGGCAGGCTTTTTATATTTCACCTAAAAAAGTGAAATAAGTAAGCTAAGAAATTCATGGTAAATTATGTTTTAAAGCATTTTAAAGCAACTTGGTTGTGTTTTGGTTTTATTTTGTTAGAAAACATGCCTTAGTTTTAGATGAAATCTTGTTTTAAGAAGTTTCAGGAGCATTTCACAAGAATGGGATCATTGACAGGAATCACAGCTGGGAGAAACAGCTACTTCCCAAAATACGAGCCACCCAGAAATGTACTCTAATTTGAATGCAACACCCGGGGCTTGGAAGAAAAGGAACTGCCAAGGAGCGTAAAGGGAGAGGAGCAAGTGTGTGGTTGAGGAAAAGAGGGATCCTGTCACATGGAGAGTCAGTAAAGAAATGAACTTTAATAAGAGGTGGGAATTTGTGAGCTGGCAAAGGAATTCTGCTGCTGGGTAAAGCTCAGCAAGAGGGTCTCTGCCAGGGAACTAAGCACGAGAGAAGAGGCAAGGGGAGAAATCCAGCAAACATGGGCTGGTGAGTGGGTGGAGTGACACTTCCTCACCTGGAAAAAAAATCACACAAATTTTGGGGAGAACGGCACAGTGGAAGTGCAGCTTTAAATTATATAACTTGAATAATGTCGGGGGGAATGGAAAGTGAATAGTCCCTGTCTCCTCCAAGATGAGAGATGATGGAAGCTTTCTTGTCTCATCAGGTTTGGTCCTGATGCTCAAGTTTGCTTGTTCATTTCACTTTTGCTACAGTGGCCTTTTAAGACTTAGGGTGAAAAATCGTGAAATTCAGAGAGTGCTGGGAAAGAGGATTTCAGAATTTCTGAAAGAGACTATTCACAGAAGGAAACAAGGAGTTGAAATTTAACAACAAAGTACATATTACTTCTAACTTGTGATCCTCTCTGAACATCAGACATTCAATAAAATTAAGTTTAAAAGGGAAAAAAATTTAAATTACTGTGTCTTCAATGCTATAACATTCCCTCTGTTTCTGCAATGCAGCTGAAGGATACCAGTACATACTGCCTCCCTCACAAGCTCTATTCCTCTAAGTGTAATACTGACTTAAGAGACCCTGTGTATTAGTTACTCGGACTGCATCACAGTTCTATTGTCATTAAACATTATAAAAAGATGGGAATGTTAAAGGTTTCCAATTTTGGGAGTGGCCATCTCACTTCCTATCAGCAGTGTCACAGGAATGACTTGGGAAGCACAATGCTTTGGGCTCATTCTGGGTTTCAAATGCTTAGCGCGTTCTGTGTGTGGAGTGTGAGCCCAACTGGAGTTAATCTTAAAAAGACCCTGACTGTGAGATCTGTCACCGCTGATCTCCTCTGGTCCTGCAAGAGTTTTCTTCCCTGTGATCCCACTCAGCCTTTGTCCTGACAGCCCAAGGACTGGCTGTGCTCACAGGCAGGCAGTGCTCCCATGGCAGAACTGGGACACTGGCAGACTAGGAGAGTCTGATGAAGAGAAGGAATATTGAAAGCAGTTTTCAGTAGAGTATAGTTGGCTGCCAAATTTTTATCTCGAGTTCCTTTTTAAAATTCTACATCCTAAAGAAAAGTATATTAGAAGTTCTGGAAGGTAAAGGCCCTATGGAAGTCTTCTGAACCAGCATTTTTCCACATATGATAAAGATATAGGTCATAAAAATAATGTACTCAGATCCAACTGAAAGACCCCATTCCACTCTGCTCCAACATGCCATGATTCACATAGAAAGAATGCGAATTGTCAAATATCCAACTAATATAGTTAGATAGAAACTAGGAAGAACACCAAGCAATTACAGAAAACACCAATGCCATGTATGTGTATGTCCTTCACACTAAATAAACCATTCAAACTCCATCCATCAAAAAAAATTGTTCCAACACAGCACATATGGATGATTTTTTCAAGAAAAAACTGCTGAGCAACCAACCCTCCCAGCATTTCTCTGTGTTATGATAAATAAGATTTACATGAACAACAAGCAAACAGCAGTACAGTTCCATGACAGAATATGAAGGACTGGTATTAAATTTAGCTACAGGGTGCAAGTCAGATGAGTTGGTGATGAATGAGCAAGGACTGCAGTTCCATGGGGATCTGATGCAATTTTTTTAGCACTTCTATAGTGTGTGGGTAGAACTGAAGTAAAAGTTTTGGAGTACGCTATTTCCAAAAACTTCTGTAATTTTATCACAAGCCTTGTGCTTTTTCGTTTTCCACTGAAAAGCTTCAGCACTTGCAGTCAAATGAAAATTTCCATTTTCATTTCTTCATAAAGTATCCAGCTCTAGTGCTTACCATGACAAGCATGAAAACACAGATCCCCAAGAGCTGGCGAGACAACCAAGCCAGCAAATCTAACTCAGTCGTGGTTTCTGAAGGCACTCAGTGGAGGTCAAGTCACCCTTGGGATTTTGGCAGGGCTCACCACAGACAGTAATTAAGCTGGGGAGACTACTGCAGGTTACTTGCTTTTTGGTAGGTTATTTGCTTCTCAGGTATATATATTAGGTATATATTGCAGATTATTTGCTTCTCAAATTCCCAAGCTCCCTTCAGCATTTCCCTTTCTGGAAGGCAATAAATACATTCCCAGGCAACAGTGTGTGGGGTTTGAAGTCCTAGGAGAAAGAACTTCTCCTTGAAACAGGTGAAGACACTCCTACACTAGGTCTGCTTGCACAGCTGGGCAGGATCCCTCAGCTCACATCAGTCTTACACTGTGTTTCTGGGGGTCTTTCTAACCTGTGCAGCAGATGAGGAGAATCCATAGTCAGCTCTCTGCTTTCCCTGTTATCTTCTGGGCTGAATGAATCCCAATTTCAACCACCACCAAGCACTAAATATGCATAAATTACATTAACTATCCGGTGGAAAAGAGAAAATATAAGATTAAAAAGTCCATACACATTGAAGATATGCTGCTGAAGAAAAGCAATGCAGGCAGAATGTTCATGGGAGACAGCTGCATTCACATTCACTACATTGAACATTTTCTGAGATTGCATAATTAAAACCCCTAAGCAATGAACAGGTAAGGGTGAGCACTTTAGTGTTCCATTTTCTTGTCTTCAGCCTGCAAAATTTTTCGTTCATTAGCTAGTTTGCTATTTTTGTGACACTAAGGTTGACTACTTGTCCTTTCTTTCAAGAGGCTGTCCCTTATTTCATTCAGTTACTGCAAACCCTTACTCAGTTAGAAGAAAGCCCTGGGCCATCCCTGCTGACTGAACAGATACAGAACCCAATCTGAGGAAGCACTATCATTTAAGAAAACTAACCACAAAACTAAAATCAGCCAAAAAACACCCTTCAAACCCTCTCCTTTTATATCCTCCCTTGAACCACACCTCTAGAATAAAAATAGCAGATGTTACACATTTTTTTGTTGCACTTTGCCCCCTAAAATTGGACCCAACACAAGGTTTCTGATTTTGCATGTAGAGGGATGTCGTGTACAATGACAGCAGGGACCTTGTGCCTCTGTGAACAACCAGTTCCTGCTGCACGTGGCTTCTGTCACATTCCATCACAAACAGTACAGTATACAAAGACTTTTAAACAGCACAGGTCACTGCATCCCTGTCAAGTGTTGGAGAATAAGGTTTAATACAGTGTTATCTGGAAATTTTAATCCAGGCTTATCAGTCCCAGCTCCCAGAGAGCTCTGCCGTACTCTGCCTGGGGGGTTTGCTGAGCCCAGCTGTGTTATCTTGAAAATACTGGAGAGGGAGAGCTTTAAAGCCCTGGGATGGAACAAACAGCAGTCAGTTTAGACTTTCAGAGGAGGACCAAAATGGAAGACTCTGACAGAATTACGCATTGAAGACAAAAGAAATCAGACAGGGGGGCAGAGGCCTGGGAACAACCGAAAGCTCCACTGTGACTTCGTTCTCTCAGAGGGACTGAAACAACTGAGTCAGAGCTGTCTTTGCTCAAGTCTGTTTCGTTTCCCTAAACCATTCTGTCATTTGAAGTCAAGCCCTGCATGCTTTGCATTTATGCAGCAATGTGAAAAGTAAAGGATTCTAAATTTCTTTTAAAAACTGTAATAACTTCAACCACCAAAAGGTGAATGTGAAGAGTATTGGTGAGCAGACCAATTTTGTTTACCTAAAACTAGTGCAACCACGACAATACTTACAGTGCAAAGTGTTGTTATTTAAAGGTGATTGCATCTTTATATTTTATCAGCAATAAGCTACAGCACATGTAGTGTGTATTGGTCCCATTCCCTAAGGCTGCAGTGCAGGTCTCATGAACAAGAGCTAACAGGAGCCTAAGTATCACTTGTGACATGCTGGATAAGTTCCCTCTCTGCATGGAGGGGGGGATGCATCAATGATTCATCTCATCAGCAAATCAGGATAGATTTCTGAAGAAGAAAGGGCATCACCCTGTGAAGAACAAGTGTGGAAACAATTTTGTACCAATTGCAATATTTGCCATAAGACTCATTGTAAATAAATCTAATATCAGTGATTTCCAAGACTCATTCTTATCTTGAGTGATCAGGACAAAAATCCTCATACAGCACCAACAATATATTAACTTCTCTTTCTTTGAGAAAACAACTGGAGACTTGCCTGGAAATGAGCATTTTCCTCTGTGACCCATCATGCCCCAAAGCACAGAAGCAATAAAACACAGTCATTCATTACCACACAGTTGAAAGGGAAATAATCTGTTGTCTCCCTGAATACCTTGAGTTATGCAGCTTCATCAGAAGTCTTTGGAGATATGAAATATGAAAAGGGTAAGACAGTCAAATGGTTAGAACACTATGTGGCTGATAATATCAAAGCTACTATCCATCAAATTACTGCAAAATGAGAATGTTTTCTTGTTGATAATGGTGGTTGCATACCTTTTCAATTTTTTTTTCTCATCTGCCATAAGAGGTTTAGAATTTCAGGGAGATTTTCATTTTTGCTAGTCCTGGAGACACTGAGGTGTGCGTGTCCCAGGGGCTCATCTCAGTCAGGGTGGTACCTTTGGCCTCTCGAACAAACTGTTTGAGCTTCTGTAACGGGAGCTGGAAGATCCAGCAGAGTGGGAAAAGAGCTGCTGGGTATGTGGTTGTGAGTGGCCAAAGCCTTTCCAAAGGATAATAGGGGAGACAATTACTCTTGGCTAACAGTAATTGTTAAACTGGTTACTCTGTAACAGCCCTAATCCTTATCTTCTTACTCTAGAAGGGTTTGCAGCTCCTGGAAGCTGCTTTTGTACCTTCAGTGAGGATTGGCAATGCACAATTTGCAATTGTTTGGGTGTGATGAAGGCTTTATGAGATAACACGGTTATAGGAAGGCAAACAGCAAAAGAAATTGATGACATTCACTGGCATTTCACTCGTTTGAGTGAGATTTTATCTGAAAGGACATCTAGATAAAAGGAAAAGGGATTTCCCCTCATGGCATGCATTATCTTCCAAAGACCTGATTTCATTTCTTGAAGCTTGAAAGACAAAATACCACTTTAACCTGATTTAAGTCATCTTTTCTGAAGATTTTTTTTCTTTATATTTCAGGAAACTGGAAACATTCTGGAGGGTTTCGAACTAGACAAAAGCTGGATATGCTTTGTTTGTATGAAGAATTTTGTATACTGAGAGATTCAGGAGCAGGAGTGTGCATGTTTCAGGAAATGCCTATTTCTTTTAGCAAATGCTGTTTCTTTCAGCTTTCCAAAACCTGTGAAATGCATTATGTTTATTCTTACTGCAGATGCAACAGCAGAAAAAAACCCCACATTTTTCTTGTATAAACAGATTTGGATAGTTTGCAGAAACATGAAATACATGGATAATTTCAGTTCTACGTGTAAAGTGCTTTACAAACTGATTTAAATCAATGTTAAATTATACTGAAAAATATTGAGATTTTAGTATCTACCATTTTTGGTAATAAAATGAAGCTTAATGTAATTAAATTAAGTATTTGGGCACACTAGAAATGTGCTGCCCTAACCATATTTCATGTTTTACTCATAAGTATTGTCTGGATGTCCACTTGCCCCTTGTTTCTACCCACGAAATGTGATCACCCTGATTATCCCTCAGCCCTTCTGTGCCAACAAGCACAGCGAGTTTTCTGTAGTGGGAACTAACTCAAGTGAAATCGGTTCCATTCTCAACATTAATCTTTCCTGACAGGGATGTCTCACAGCTCCTATGCAACCTGGAAGTGGCATTTTGGGCAGGCCTGAGACCACGAGGGTTTACCATCAGTCTGAGCAGGTACAAAGCCCTCATCCAGCTGTGACAGGAGCTGTAAGTGGCTGCAGTGTGGTGACTGGCTGAGCCTCGCCTGAAAGACTGCGCTGTGCTTTATCACCCACTGAAACCAGCTCAACAGCAATTGCCCAGTTGAAAGGTTTTGATCAGATACAGACAGATCAGCAAAATCTACAACAAATCACAAAGTCCTCAGTACAGAAAACCTTCTCTTGGCCACACATGTCAGAGCAGCACAGCACACTGGGATTACAGCCTGGCAACAAAGAGACAACAAACACTTTGCATCTCTCTGCAAAGGGCTGGCAGTGGAGTTGGTACAGCCTGTGGCACTGCCAGGCCATGCCTGACGTTAATGACAGCAGCAGTGACACCAGGAATGCAGGAACTGTCCTAAACTCAGAGCTCTTACCAGATCCTGCTAGCAGAATGGGCAGCCCCTGCTCCAGAGAAGGTTCTCACTCCAGATGGAACCTCCACGCCCAGCTCCACAAACAGGGAGCATACTGTTCAGAGGCAGGGACAGTCCTGAGGTTGCTGACATGAGCAGAGACCCATCATTGCACATCTTTCCTGTCCCAGGACAGAGGATTCTGTTTGTTCTGGCGTATTTAGCCAACACATATACAGACAGAGTATAAATCTAGATGTTTCCTTGAAAATGTGTTTCTAGAAGTGAGCTGGGGAGGGAGGGTTTGGGCAGAAATCCCTATACACAGTGTTTAGGAATTCTCCCACCTTCTGAGAGCCAGAGTACACTGGCAACCTACACCTCATTGTCAGTTGGACCAGTGAGTCACAGCTGCTGGCCTATTTCTAACTGCTCACATAGCACTACTTGTTTCCTGTTGCACACAGCCCTGTATCACACTAGTAAAAAAATACCAGAAAAAGAAAAAAAAAAGAAAGAAAAAAGAAAAAAAAAAAAAGAGAAAGCTGTATTATCACTCAGTGTAAAACAGTGCTGCCAGGGCATCCCTAATTAACACTGAAGTCAGCAAAACCCACAGGAGGTCAAGCCCTCCCTTTGCAACAGGTAGTAAGTATAAATGTAAGTAATTTTTTTCAATGGTGCAAGGAGTGTTCCTGCTCCCAGAAATTATGGTCTGGCACTGCAACTGCAAAATGAGTGTTTCCTACATTCTCCCAGGGAGGGGGTGCAGAAAGATGCTGCTTTTTGTCAAAGGCTGGGCAGCCAGGGCAGCCTGGGAAGGTGAACCAGAAAATAGACAATAACTTTTAAAACTGTAATGCTTTCCTTACTGTAGTACAGTGTCTTGTGTAGCACAAGAAGGCAGCTTTTCACAATCCCTTCTCACAAGGTAATGCTCACAGAACTCTGGAGTTGATCAAACAGTTTTGCTCAAAGCAAGAAAAAAAAAAAAACCTATTCAAAAATGAAGAGGATTAGAGCATGGGCTCTGCAAAGCATAGTCTTTGTTCAATTCCCTGTTCACATCTTAATTTAACAAAAAGGTGACAAGTTCAAAGTTGCTTATCTGGGCTTTTTCAAAAGGGTGATCCAGTTTTTCCACCTGAAATGTTTTTCTTCAACAACCTGACAACACCATGAACACTTCTGAAAAGCTCAAAATCAAAATGAAACGTTTCACTTAAAGCAACTTTTTTTTTAAATTCTCCAGTTTACTTGAAAATATAAAATGCTTCCTGCTTCTAATCAGACGAGTTTTCTCTCTGCCCTCTCCTCTTGGGCAGCTGAAAGATGCAACCAGCATTCACGGTTCTGTGGGTGGCTGGAGCCTTGACCCCTGGCAACCCACAACATTTCAAGGCTGGTATATGACCTGAAGCAAAAGCTCAGCTCATGGCAAGAATGGGAGAGCAGACTGAGGGTAATACAAGAAAAAAATAACCAAACAGGTTGCCAAGAAAAAGAAGGGAAGAGCACCTTGCTACAAAGAAGCAGCAGTGGTCAGGCAATGTCTGAACCCTAAGGTTGTGGATAAATGTGCCTGATTCAAGTTCTAGATGGCAGAATGGAAAGGTCCAATGAGTGAATACCAGGTCATGCCACAGGAAAGCACAGGGAGGCTGCACCTTCTTCAGGCTGAGGCCAAACTATCATCCAGCACAGGAGACACAGCACACAGTGATGGAATCACAGAGTAGGCTAACTTGGAAGGGACCCATCAGGATCATCGAGACTAACTCCTGGCCCTGCACAATCAGGGCCCCAACAATCCCACCATGTGACGGAGAGTGTTGTCCAAACACTCTCTGAGCTCTATCAGGCTTGGTCCACTGCCCTGGAGAGCCTGTTCCAGTACCCCACTACCCTCTACATGAAAAACTTTTTCCTGATATCCAACATAAACCTTTCCTGACTCTGCTCCAGCCATTTCCTCAAGTCCTGTCACTGGTCACCAGGCTGAAGAGTTCAGTACTGCTCCTCCACTGTCGCTCAGGAGGATGTTGAAGACCACAATGAGGTCTGACTTCAGTCTCCTCCAGACTGAACAAACCAACTGCCCTCAGCCAGTTCTCACGTATCCCCTCACCATCATCGTGGCCTCCTTTGGATGCTCTCTAAAGGCTTCATGTCCTTTTTAATTTAAAAATTAAAAATTAAAATGTGATGCCTAAAACTGCCCCTAGCACTCAAGGTGCAGAGTAAACCCATTGGTAGCACCAACAGCTGAAAGGCTGCTCTGCAAGTGCCCCAATTTCTTAAGGAGACTCCACCTTTACCAAAAGCCAAAGCTGCTCCCATAACTACTAGGTTGACTCTCTCAGTGGCTTTTATCAATGGCATCTTTGGTGCCAGCCCTGTTTGTGCCATGTTGCCATTTCTCCATCAGGATATCTCCCTCAGCCTCCTCACAAAATGGCAAGAGGCCAGTGCTTGATCCTGCAAATGGCCTATGAAGTGTTATCTGACAGACCAGGAACTGAAAATAAGATGCAATCTAGGTGCCCCAAGAAATGACCGATTGCACTGCAGCCAGCAGATAATACGAGCTGTAAACTCTTGGTTGAGATGTACCAGAAGTCAAGAGAGATCAAACTCAACAGGGTTTTTGTGATGGTACCACACTATCCTCTACCAATCCATATTCACTGACAGGCCAACACCAATGTCTCTCCTTCCTTCTCATGCCCTCTTTCAAGCATCCTCACTCATGTGGCAGAGATCTTGACAGAGATCTTTTAAAATTGCAGTATATAAAGGCAATACAGGGTAAAGCACTAGGCAAAGGCAATACCACAGTTTTTCAACGGCAGCTTTTGATCTCAGCACTTTTTCACACTGAACAAGAGTCAGCTGTACTGGGAATCTCCTTACCTGACTGCAGCTGCCAAGTTTGGCAGTTTAAGGAGGTTCTCTGGACTCTTTATGCAACAGAGGCAGGACTTGCCAAGGACAGTTTAGCTCACTTGGATCAGAAACTCTTTTCTTTCCTGCTGACTACAGAGATACAATTCAGCTTTGGCTACATGACAGCTTTGCTGCACATCTAAAATGGAGGGGAAGAATACTGATATATCACAGACATCTTCTGATCCTGGTAAGGTCAGCCAGGGACAGCTATTTAAAATTGCTTTTGGTAAGCCAAGCCTCAGACTAGGCCAAGTTGCCCATTTGTTGAAGAGATTGTAATACCGTAAAGATTGGTCAGTGAAGAGGATCATATTTGACACCTCAGCCAGCTGGATAAATGAAATGCTGTAAGTGACGGCACAGGAAAGTTATATCTACTGTGAATTTGAGTGGCAAGGACTGACCATAGTGGCCTAGATGAGACAGGCAATTTTAGTGTCTTCATTTTGTCTCTAGTGAGGTGTCCCTCATTTTGTGATGCCCAAGGACTCCTTTGCTGCTTAACCCCTCTTTGCATAGACATGGTTACAGTCAGCTGTACAGTCCCAAACATTCAATAACTACACGTTAATTATGCCTCCCCTTTGGAGCAATGGAAAATCGTATTTGTTTTCCCAGAGAAGAAAGTGAAGCATCCCAGCTGTGACTTGCCCCTAGGCAGCAACTCAGCCAATTCAGGGGCAGCTATTTCCAGCCTTCTGCCCTGCTCCTGGATCTCTGTGTAACTGTTTTTTACTCTCTTCCTGTTCTCAGTTTTCAGTGCTGTACTACAGAGAGAGTCTGCAGGCTAGCAGAGGTATCTGATGACTAATTGTTCTCAGCCTGAAGATCTCTACTGACTGTCACAGATCCTGTGCTTCAAGGGGTTTTCAGTACTCCTACCCTCCTTCCTTAAATATGTTTTCATCAGCAGGATGCAAGTTTGATTCATCCAAGCCATCGTTTTCTTTGGCTGTATTTTGGAGTCTCAAGGAATGGAAGGAGAAAATTCATCAGTCCCAGAAAAGAAGGGGAAAAAATTCTATTTGTGTTTAAAAAAAACTGTCTGTGGTGGTGATCTCTACAGTCTGGGAGGACACCAGTTGAATTCTAGATATGGCAGGGAAAAGAGCTTCCTGACCATGCTAACTGCTGGGGAGCTGTTGCAGTGCAGAATCCCAATGGCCCATCACAGACCATGCCAAAAAATGCTGGAAGGACATACTCAAGTATTTTTTTCTTCAGCCTGAATGCAAAAAAGTGCACCTCTGAATGCAAAAATGTGTGCTTCTGTCTCTGCTACCTGTCCTTGAATCATTCATTTAACCATACAAAAAGTGGCACTGAGTATTCTTCCACTCAGGCTGGACAAGTCTCTAATTAACAAAGAGGAAAATGAACTTATCTGTCCAAGACTAAACAGAAGAGTGAAGCAACTTGGAGCTTTAAAGGTGAAAAAACTCCAGACAGATGCAGAGAGAGAGCTGTCATGTCACATGTGCTGTGTATGTAGCTGTGATATGGCACATCTTGTGAACCTGCTGTCATCATGACAAATTCCTGACAGACAGCAGCCCAGATCTGGGCAGGAAGACAGCTTTTTGTCAGGAAGGAGCACCGAAGGCAAAAAAAAAAAGTCACATTGCACGATCAGGGGCTCATATTTGTAACTAATACAGGCTAATCTCAAGATTGAGTATTGAATTTTTCCTACATAGTTTTCATAAACCCAGAAATGGGAAGCATCTGCTGATTACTGTATTAATTTAACACCTAATTCCATAGCATTAGTAGACTCCTTCCTTTTTTAATGGGATTTTTAAAAATGTCAACACTTCATCCTATTCAACAGCTTGTACATCCTTTCACAGAAGTAATCTTTTCAAAAATCCGATCTTGTAATACACATGAAGTAGTTTTTGTTTCATCCAAAAATCAACAGACAAGCAACCAAAAAAAGCCTGGCCCAGCTGGAACACTGTAGGAAGAACAACAGCCAGCAACATGAGACTGTTTTTCCCCTGAGCCTCAATTACAACTCTCACTGTGTCCCTCTCTTGCCAGAAGAAGCCAACCTCCTTCTTCTGCCTCGCCCACAGAACTGGAATAAGGCAGCACAAAGCAGGAGGTGTCTTCAAAACATGAGTTAACAACACACTTTATTTAGCCTACTCCTGATATTCAACCTACAGCTCCTGGCAAACCAGTTTACAAAGGTATTCCACCACAGTCCTTCTGCATCCCATAACATAGAAACAAGAGAAATCTCTCACAATCACTACACAGATCCCAAGAGAATCTTACAAAGCGCTTGTTCATAAACCTTGATCCAGCATGAGAGCTGCCCATTGCTACAGCAAAGAGAATTACAGATTACTTATGGCTGCAGGGCTCTGATCTGCATCCAAGTGGAATAGCTGTACATGACAACAGGCCCTTTGTCACAGCAGAAGCAGTCACAGGTTCCGTACTAACACACATCCTCCCATGCTGTACCGTACAGAACTCCCTGCCAAGCCTGCACAGACCTCCTCTGACAGCTCCTGGGGTCTGGACCTCCTGGGAAAGCTGCTGCACCAAGGCACAGTGCTCTCCACTCAGGTTTCAAACCCTCCTGTATCTCGTGGCATCTGTGTTCTGCCAGCATGGGCTGCAGGCCAGGCTGCATGTCCAGCACGGCTCACATGACATGGCAGCGGGGCAGCTGAGGAATGAGCTGGGACAGGGCTTGCCCAGGACCCATAGGGACAGAGTGTGGGGCCATGGGGCTGCCTTTGCAAGTGCCCTCTGGCCTGCCTTTCTGCCTCTCCCACAGGGGAAGAACCATTTCTGTGCTTGTTTCCCAAAAGACAAAGAAGCTGTCAGACTCATACCCCAAAGCCATTCAGAGTTAAGGTTCCATAAGTTCCCTTCCTCATCCCAGTGCCAGTGCAAAGATCAAGGGCATCATGAACACTGCCAGGCTTCCATCTCAGCCCTGCCACAGAGCTGGTGTGGCACATAGATAGCTGTGCCCATTGCCCAGGCCTCAGGTTCCCCCCCAAACACTCCACCTGCCTGAGGGAGCTTCGTTGGTGAGCTATGTGGCACCATGAGACCCTGAGCTCTGCAGCTGCTCTGGGATCTCTGGGAGCACTGATACCACCTTCTGAACACCCATCACCATCACATCACCACACCACCACTATGCACCAAAACACATTATTGAGGACAGTAAGGCTGGGATATATCAGATGATGGGGGAAAATGGGGTGTTACTACAAACAGGCAACAGCACTCTGTGGAGCTGGATCAAAATGGCAGGTTATTGGTTCCAGCTCAGTGCCAGCCCTGCGCTCACAGCCTGCACAGATTCCTCTGCACATTGCCCGGTGCTCTGGGAAGGTGGATGAGCTTTGGTGACATGCCACAGTAACACATACTGATCCAGGTCAAGTCTGGCACAGTGTCCTGCTGCCAGTTCCTTCTCAGAAGCAAAAGTGCAAGTGAGGCAGAGGAATCTCAATGGCTTTGTAGGACCCAGTTCTAAAAGCCAACCGGGACATGGTGGCTGGCCTTGGACACACACAGTCCTCTGGAGCACAGTGCCAAGAGTCTGGAATTGGCGTTGATGGAAATACAGCTGTGTTTGTGCAGAGCTGCATCTGAGAGGGTCTTCTAAGAACAGCCTGAGCTACCTAAAATTGTCTCTTTCAGGAGCCAAGCTGGATGTCTGCGCCCAGGACACACAATCTGCAATTCTTATCAACAGCCTACAGCTGAAAGAAAGCTCCCAGCACTCAGCTTTCTCACTAACCTGATGACTTTAGTTTCAGCTATACTGCCTCTTGGTGCAGATCTCAAAGAAAAAGTGATGACCCCAAAGAACATCAGGAAATACACAAGTGATATGGGGCATGTGAGGTGCACATGGAGTTGATATAAATCTGATTTATAGCGTGGTAGCTGCCATCTGAAATGGGAAGGAATGATTGTAGATCCACTCTGAATAGCAGGGCAGACCAGGCAGCATGGGCATTTCCATTTCATTTTCCAGGAAATGCCCATGCAGCAACGGCTGTGCCAAGAGGATGGGTAGGCTGCAGCCCCCACTGCTGCCTAGTAAATCCATGCCAAATTACTTAGACTGTGAGAGACCATGCCTCCCTCCCCACCCCAAGTTTCATGATCTATAATGAGAAAACAAGGGCTGAGAGGTGGCACAGGAAGGGGAAATGTCTCATTGAGGATCCCAAAGCAGAACAGGAATAAACAGAAGATCTGAAACTCTGGCCCTTAGTCTTGGTATTTTCTGGATCCTGAAACCAGAACTCAATTTACAATCTCTGGATGTAGGTAGACTGCTGCAAACATGGATAGAAAAGATTGATAAGAAGTTGGCTTCAGAGGAAAAGGTATTACATGGGCTGAGCTTCTCAGTTATATAAAATCTGGCAATGCCACTGAATTGGAGGCATGTGTGTTAAGGAGTGTGCTGATGGCCATGGCAGGACCAAAGACACAGCAGTGGACCGAGACCAGCATGGCTTACCTGGACAATTAGCTTATTTTCCTTATCAGGCAGAATTCGGTAGGTATAAACACAATTCCGGTACCTGCAACAGATCACAGGTGATATGGTTACACTGTGTCCAGAAGGAAATCTCGCCACAGCACCCTTCCCCGTGAGAACAGGCATTGGAAGATCCCTAGATGGCTTCATGCATAAGGATTTTAAACATTGCTTTTTATTTCTTTCCCTGGAGTCTGTGAACTAACACGGACCTGAAGTGTTCCTGGTCATGACACATCTTTGCAGATGTCACTGCAGAAAGTGAGACTGCCATCAGCTCAGAGGGAGTTATTCAACTCTTCTTCTGGCTGGGAAGAAAAAACACCAAATGGCTCTGGCTGTCAGTAGAGAGGGTGATTTAGGAAGCAATGAAAAAGCAGAAAGCCAAAACACACACAGCAAAAATCAGAAATGAATGAGTAAACTGAAGGGCTAGTGTGTGCATTGACTTGTATTGGAAAAAACCAAATAATAGATTTCAGCTAAATCACAGTACAACAGCTGATCACTGGGCACATTTTTATCCACAAATCCTAAAGCCCAAATGAAACCCCATCCTGCCATCCTGATGTGGGTGCACACTGTACATGTGCACCTGTGGATCAGCCATAACAACATTTTGTCTCAGCTAAATTCAATTAGATTCTTATCTAAGAGGGAATAGGGGAATCTTTTGCCCAGTGAAGAGTCGTATCAACACACAAGAGCCCAAGGAAAGTCTGAGCAGTGCTGTAAGGTAGATAAGCTTGACCTCTGTCAGCAGCTGCTGAGCTTTCTGGAGCTCAGCCAAGAAGTATTGACTAAAAAAAGATATTTTTACCTTTCTCCCAAGTGAACAACAATCTTTTAAGTCACCTGCAAAGCACTCTGTTCAAACATACGATATTGCTTTGAGCCAGTAAACAGTGATGGTTTCAACCCCTTCCTCTCAAAAGAAAGCACAGAATCTGCTCTCAGAGCTTCTTTGGCTGTAACAGAAGCACTGGATTACCTGTGGAATTGTCACAAAATGTGGACTAAGGTCAGTCCCCCATCTGGGAAGATCAGGCAGATCAGTAAAACATCCTAATCTCGATTGCAGTTGTGTTGTGAGTCTGTTCAGCATATGCCTTTCAGAGTCATTCCATGCAGGAGAGAGAAGAGATGGCTGGAATTTTAGGCAGCCTTGTACGAGGAGTCACAAAGATATTGGAAATGCAAATAAATTACTCATAGATCACAGCTGAATTTTTCAAGGGTGTCTGGAGGATTTGGTCGTGTATCCACATGAACAGGCGTCTTTTGATGGCATTAGTGCAAAGGACACAGAAAAATTTGAACTACTCCCAGAGCTCATTTCACGGGCACCTATTCATTCACACATCTGGGACAGAGCTGGAATTCACAGACATGATCCCCAATGCTTTGTGCAGCCACAGCACTGCTAATTTTCCCAATCCCAGGGCAATCAACGCCAGATGAGGATATGCCCCAAGGAAGGGTATGGGTTTTGTTTTTATCTGTCAATGCAGCTCTCTTACACCATTTCCTCCTGTTGATATGCAAACAGGGCTAAGCAGAACTGCTCATGCAGCTGATGAGAGACAATTTGTGTGTGGGGAGATTATGAAACTGATAAACGAAGCAGCTCAATGGCTCCCATCACAACAGGACCCTCAGGTTGCCTTCACAGAAAGTGCCCCATCACACAGACCATGAAGGTCTATGGCTATGTCGTCTTAGAGCCTTAGGGTGAGGACAGGTAAGACCAGTGGAAGAACAAGGAAGGAAGGACAGTTGGGTGAGACAGGAGCAGAGAGGAGCACTTCCTAGGATCAAAGGCAGGAATCCTCTTTAGCAGTCCCCTACAGGTGGGTAGAGGAGACTGGGACTCTTACTTCATTTTTACCCTTAGGCTTTCTCTCCTCGGCATCCTGATTGTCAAGTTACACGCTCTCAATTACCACCACATTCCAGGCCCTCGCTGAAAACTGGGTTGAGTTCAGAATTGCTCAACCATTGTTCAGGCTGTCCACATGGAGGTAAATAAAACATCAGCCCCAGTTTAAACAGGTCTACAAGCGCTTTGTCATCTCTCTCTCCTCTCAACCAACCAGTGGAGGAAAGGGGACAAGGCTGGTATTTTCATTTTCCTCTCCTGTTGTACGTTTTTATGCACAGATGATGATGTGAATATTGGGAGTACCTGGAGATCCTAAATTGGGCATGGTGCCAAGGGCACCATGAGAGAGGCAGGGAGATTGGAAGTGTCATCTCACTGGCAGTGAGATGGAGTCCCAAAGCTGCAGCGAGCCCCTGGGGGTGATCTCTAGGAGTATTGTTAATCTTGTAGCCATTCATGGATGAACCACCAACAGAAGATCCCCTGGAGGAATGGTACCAGTTCAGGTGCAGAGAACACTAAACAGGCTCTTTCGGATTTCAGTGTTCAGGCATTTCCTTCCAGGTGAGTTAAAGAGCTCATTTCTTGTCAATAAACTGGCAGGTTAAATGACGCAGGCACAGAGAAAGGAGGAGGAAAAAGGCTTTGCTTCTTGCCTTTTATGGGGCAGTGTGACCAGCGACCCGAGGGCAGCAGGGTGCAGAGTGCAGGGGGAGGAGCGTTCCTCAGCCTTTTGCTATCCAAGTTAAAAGCTGCTGCTCTGAGTTTCAGAAATAGAGGGGAGGCCGTGCAAACACACCTCCCCTACGTGTCTATATTTATACAAATCCTGTTTTTCTAAAGCAGCTCTTCAATAAAATCACTATTTCATTCTATGATACTATAATAATAAATGCTTTTGCTGCTTTTCAGCTGACATGCCCAATAAATATTAGAGCTTTGTAGAATATGACATTTCAGAGCAAATTTCATGGTTTTTTGTTTTCCTTATCTATACACAGTCGACACTTTCTCCCTTTCAGCATAATTCTATTTTTGTGGAAACTATTTGCAGTCAGGCATTCAATTCCGCTATCTCATTCTTTGATTCCAGCCTCTGTTTTTTTAAACAGAAGTAACCGAAGAGCTCAACCTTCAAACATCTCCCAGTCAGTAACACAGCTGAAACTGATACATCTCTGAGGAAGTTTTCAGCTTCAGCAGAACTGCCCATTTTGTCCAGATGACATTCAGAGAGAAAGACTCATTCACCACCTTTAACCCTTTCTCTCCATAAACTAACTACAAACCAGCATAAGCTGAGAGCTTGTTAGGTTGTTTGACAGCAGTTTGTGTGACATTTCTGACTCTAATTAATGCCAGCACTTTGCACCTCATAGCCAGCTGCTCTTGGCTGGCAAGGCTGGGTTCTCCCCAGTTCTTTAATCAAGCCATTCATGTTAACCACCTCAGAATGGATTTCAGAACATAACCTTTGGCTCCCGGTTCAGAAAATTCTGGTCATTATATTGTTTCTATTTCCTGATCCCATGTCTCTCAAGTCACAAAAGGCTTTCAAAGTCGGACGCATAAACATTTACAGTGAAAAAACTTATGCAAATGCATGTTAGGGAGCATTTTTGCATCACCTTTCCTTTCTATAATCCCCACCATCACTTGGTAAAAACATTTTGTGTACATACACAAGTCAAATCAATGGGGTCATACTAAAATTGCTCAATAGAAGCAACAGCCTGTTCTAGTAAGTGTTCCCTGACCGGCAGCTCAGGCCCTTGGCCCTGTCTCTCCTTCCTCCTGCTTGTCCTGGCTATTCATCTGCAGCTGTCCTCTACTCCCTCCAGAAAGACGAAACTCTTCCCTGTGTTGTTACGAGCACTGTAATAGGCAGGCACAAAGGTTCTCTGCACCTTGTGAACACCCCCATGACCCAGCCACCACTCTCACAGTCGAACACCTACGCTCACAGGGCAGTTACCCAGCCCCAGGCTCCTCTGCTCACGAATCCTCTGCAGCAGACGGTGCTGTCACCAGAAGCCTGACCTCAGAGACAAGCAGTTAGACCAGAGTTATAAACAGCAGCACCACCTTCACCACGACAAGAAATATATTTTCAGAAGGAATATGAGAAACCTGTTTGCAATGTAATGTGGGGTAAGGATGAAATGAGTTTTATTAATCTGCTCTGCAATGATAGCAAAGAGGATCTGACAGGCATCAGGGGTCCCATGGGATCTCTCTTGATCTCTCCTAAGCAGGGAGCAACTGTCTTATCTCTCTAATGCAAAGTCAAATGCCTCAGATTTTACCTACTGACTTCAGTCTCCTCTCACCCCTGCTCTCCTGCCTCCAGGAATAACGTCTGCCCTTCACAAACCCAGGGCAGGAGACCTTGCTCTCTGATCCTCTGCCCTGGAATGGTGATGGGAGGTCAGGGCTGCCAACACTTCTCTCCCTACTTCCCACATGAAACATTTACCCTGTGAACCACATCAATGATGCAGGTAGGATCATTGCTGTGCCCGGTGTAAAATGCACAGCTCCAGGAGCTATTTCAAGCCTTTCACTGAATGGGACACAGTACACGCAGGTGGATCAAACACACAGTGAAAAGTGCCTGGGAGGGTAACAAACTCAGTATTGCAGTTTTTAAAGGTAAATATCTGACCTAAGTTGTTAAGAGACTCCAAAAGATCGAGAGGTTACTCTGTCTCAGAGCACAGCTGCAGTGCCTGTGATTATTCTCCCTTTTTGAATCGGGCAGAAGAGCAGCATGAACAACAGTACAGGAGTAAGCGACTATGGGCCCTGATCGCGACCCTTCCCTACCCCATGGCCCAGTCAGGTGAAACCAGCTGTGCTGGAAACCAGATGTGGGCTGCACATTCCCAGTGGGCACAGTGGCCGTTTGCCCCTGTGCTGGGGCAGGTGCAGGGGGTAACGCCCCACATGAGCGGGGACAGAAGTGTGCGGGTGACGCGCGGGCGGCCGCTGTACTTACAGCACGCAGAGTGCATATGCCGAGGCAATGGACTCACTGGCCCGCACAAGGAAGCTGCCATCCTTGCCTACTTTGGAGAGAAGGTCTTCGGCTCTGGAGCGAGTGATGTTGCCGTGGTACCAGCACTGATCCATCGCTGGAGCTGGAGGAAACCTGAATGCCAGTGCAGGAGCTGCCAGAGCCGCCCGTGTGTCTGTGTGTAACGATCAGCCAGCTTCAGCTCACCAGCTTCCTGTTTCAATAGTACAGAGAGGGAAAGGAAACTCAGCCACGGACAACTTCCTCAACTCAAACAGCTCAGAGAGTGAGCGTGACATGTTATTGCAGCCCCCGCTCTCCCTCTTCATGCTGCAGCTTAAGTGACTTCCAAGCCCATGTTCTGTGCCTTTCCCTCCCACTTCATGCCAAAAAGTCCCAGCTGGGGAACTCTTCTGCTCCCTCACAGATTCAGTCCCTCAGGCTTTGGTGGCCTGCTGTCCCATTTATGACCTCTTGCCAGATCCTTTTTCATCTTTTTCCTGTCTGTCTGTCCTACCCACTACAGGTCTCCATGGGGAATAAATAAATCTTTGATCAGAAACACACCATATATCAGGACTGACTGCCCCATTCCTGCCTTGACTAGTCCTCATACGTAGCTAGTGTGAGGAGAGGACTTCAAACAAGTGAACAGAATAAAATTACTACTGCACGTTTCCATGCACAGCAGCAGACTGGGGATTTGTGACCAAAGCTCCCTGTCAGCTACTGTGAGATGAATTCAAACATCTTTCTTACTCTAAATCTCCAAAGGTGGGATGGAGCAAAGCCGTGTCTGGCAACCTGCGTCAGAGAGGGGGGAACTAGAGCTTTCACTTCCCTTTTCTTTGTGTTCATCTGTCCCTCAGCTGTGCTATGTGGCATGCTCAGTGCTGCATCTCCAAGGCTCGGCACAAGGGACACGTTTACAGCAAGCCAGGACATTGCTACAGGGGCACTGCCTGCATGGCAAATTTAGTTGCCTCTCCTGTACCTCCAGCCACTGTGCTTTGGAATGCAGCACTTCTGCACATCCATGTTTGAGCTACACCTAAAAGCAGCAGCTGAGCTGAGGGAAGAGTTCCCAGGAAAGGCACAGATCCTGCTGGCCATATGCAACCCTTGCTTCCCAGAGCCAGAAGAAATGCTGGAACCATGGTACCTGGATCATGCATGAAGTGCTGTGGTGTGCATAGCATGGAGAGCAAGGCAGGAGAGCACAGATGGTCACTGCATAGGGAGAGGCTAGAATTGGTGGGTATGGAGTGGGAAAGTGAACCAGGATAATCCAGCATTCATCCTTGCAGGCCTTCCTGGTGCTTTCACTTATTCAGACACTGCTCTGCAGCGTCCAGCTTAACCTCTGCCATTGAAATGAGACTGTGGGCACAGCAGCTCAAAGCTGTGGCCAGAACAGGGCTGTGCTAAATGAGCAGAACTACGCTGTGCAGGGCTTCCTGTCCACACTGAGCGAGCACTGTCTACAGACCAAAATTAGCTCAGCTGGACCTGACCTTCAGCTTCACCCAGATCCACACAGGGCTTTAGGAGACAAACTCTGATGGATTCAGGAGACTAAGTGGAATCATGGCTGAATGCAATAAAGTGGCTCTGCACGGACAGCAGCTATAAGCTGCAGAGTGGTTACAAACCCTGTTGTCCCCACTCAGAAGAGTGTCTGCATATGGCAAAGGCATCAGGCTCTTCTGACAGCCCTGCCTGCCCACAGACCACTGCTAACCTCACCTGCACCAGCTTCTTGGGGTTTCGAGTACCTCCAGGATCTTCTCTAGAGCACAGCTGTGGCAGGAAGCAGAACAGTTCTGAATGTTAAACCACTGCTTGACCTCACAGTGCTCTCCATGCAAGGAACACTTATCTGGATGCAGAGAGGACAGACGTGATCACCACATGAGTTTTGCTGGAATGAAACTGTGTTTGGAGAGCCTGTCCTGGTCTTCTGCAAGCTAACACAAGGTAACAGGTACAAGCCCTGGTTAGACATCTAAGACTAATTAGCTGCATACTTAACTCTATCCACCACTCCAGTTTTTAGCAAGCTGCTGCTATTGCCTTCAAATCCCTTATCCAGCCACACAATACTCCTTGGCTTGGAGACATAAACAGGGGGAAGAGATCCAAATACATGTGATGATTATGGCAATTGGATGTGCAGGCTGGTTTCTGTGAGCGTTTCTTAGTCCGAAAGAAAACACAATACAGCTTCAGTTGCTCAAAAGTTCAATCCCAATCCCCTAACATAAACAGCTGTGTGATCTCTAATGGCTCATTAGAGTGGAATAATACCCTCTCTCTCAGACACTGTAATAAACACTTTATCTAAACTGAGTTTGCTGCAGATATCCAGGTAGTATTGTACCAACTGTCTATCAACTCACCAGCCTGTCCAGAACCAGTAAATAAATACTACCTGTGGCATTGCTCAAGAGGTACAGTGGTCAACCAAACCCCCCACTTATATCCAGCCTGTGCACTGCATCAGCATGAGAACTGCCAGACTTGGCCAGATAAAAACTTCTTAAATGTGCATTTCCATGTCATGAAACAAAAGTATTCCATAGTAGTTGATGAGGATGTTAAGTCTATAGGACAGCAGTTAGCTTTGCTGAAGTCTAAATATACCATTCTCTCATTAGGCCTCTGTGACATGCTGTTGGCCACAAAAGTGTATTTAGGCTCTGGCTTACATCTAAAAAGCATAAGAGTAATATTCACAAAGTACTAGTTACCTGAGCCACCCTGCTACTCCTGCCCAGCATGTTACTGACCTGCTGCTTGGGAAAGCCTTGGCACATTACAGGTGTACAGGTCACTCCCTTGGTACCTGCAGCCTCCAGGTGGCCTGAAACAAACTTAGTGAGAAAAATCAGGGCCCCTTCTCCCTCCACCTCAAAAGCTGTCAGCAGTAGGAGTCACTGAGCACGCAGAGACTTGCAGACCTGAGCGCTGAACGTGCTAAGGATCCTATGGGACTTGCTAGTCTTCCCCAAAGGGGATGTGTTCTAAGAAAGCTCTGGAAAGCAGATCAGCAACAGAGCGAACAAACATATTTTCCTTGCAGCCATTCCACACTTGTGCACACGCAGGATACAGCACACAGCAAACAAGCACAGACTGGTTCATAAAGCAGAATTTTGTCCAGAGGTAATGTTAATGCTTTCCCAGCTCCATGTGCTCTGATGTGTCTCCCTTAGTAGCCACTCATTTCTGGTCAGTCCTTTGGCTGCTCCCTGTATAATGCCTCCTTTCAAATCACACTATAGCCTCAGAATAGTGTCTCTTTCACCAAAACTAGAACTGTTTCCTTCAGAAATCTGCTGAAAAACTGCCTACATTGGAAAGCCTTCCAGTATGAGAGTTTTCATGCTGCTCTAGGCCTGGTCAGGTCCCCTTCCTCTGACATTTGTGCTTTTTTGCTGGAAGTGGGTCAGTGCTATTAGTTTGACATAGTGCCTCAAATGCCAATAACATTCTGTAATAACAAGCCATAGGGTTGTCAGCGATAAGAGCAGTAGCTGTGTGGATCATAGCTTAGCACTTGTGTTAGAAAGACCAGCGAGCATTTCCCCTCCTGACTCTAAATTGGGAGCTCCCTCTGCAGACCTGTCCTGGTCCTGCAGGATTCCAATACAGGCAAAATGCAATTTCTGCCACTTGTCCTGTCCTTAGACATGGAGGGGTCCTGGTGTCCTTCATGACTCCTACAGCCACTGCCCATGGAGAGGGAGCAGCCAGAGCACACAAGGCTGTGGTTTTCTTGCACATGAAAGCTGCAGCTTCCCAGTGCATTGTAAGCAAAAGGGCAAGTAAGCAAGGACACACAGCGTGGGAAGTAAGGAGAAGGTTAAGTTAGACAGAAGTCTCTGGGGTCCTTGGGAACTCAGGAAGGCAAACCCAAATGCACTGCAGAAGTGGGCAAGGAATATCCCAAGAGCAAGACATCACACAGCCTTGCTGAAATAAGAAGACAGCAAGCCCTGAAAGTTAGAAGTGCCACCTTCTTACAGTGGCTACAAGAAGCAGTGCTCCTAACCAGAGCCAAAGCAGTTTCCTGAAGAAGGTGACAGAAGATACAAGACAGTGAAACCAGTACCCTCTCTAGAAATTTCTCCACAACTTACTAAATATCACTCAGCATAAAACTGCTGCCTTCTGTTCCCAGGCAGTCCCTACGCTGTCAGCACACGTCCCTGATTGAGTCTATCTGAGACCTCCAGGCAAGCAGCCCCATACAAAGGTCACACTTGTTTTGGGCACAGGATGTGGAAAAACGCAGCCAAAGGGAAAGGCAAATAGGGAGAACAGGCAGCAGAAAACAAACCCAAACACGCTAAGTTTTAGTACATTTAATAGACTTCATAATCTACAGATGCCACAAAGCCAGTGCCAAACTAAGTGTGCAGGAGTACAAAAACCTTCTGCTGAAAGATGAGAAGTCACTGTGAAAAGTATCAGCAAAAATGCTTTTCGGAGAGATGCTGATGGAAGGGCTTGAGATTCAGAACTCTGAGGGAAAGGCTTGCTTCAAGGTGAACATGACAAAGATTATCTCTTCACATTGCCGGCGGGTCCCATATTCAAAAAGGCAGGAAAACAAGGGTGAGCCATCAGGCCCAATGCCCATGTACTGTAGATCTGAATAAGAACACAGGCCCTTGAAGAGGATTCTGGGTTTTGTCCAGTGTACTGGATTTAAAGGGCTTTTGTTGAGGTAAATTCCTAAATCTTTTCGATCCTTTGGGTCTGTAGGATGAGTGTAGAGTAACCAACTGTCTTGGCACCTGGCATGAGGGGGAGGTGGAAAGGCAGTAACACTTCCATGGCATCCAGAGGGAGGTTCTACTAGCATTTCAACCCGCTGGCCTCCCTCAAAGTCCACCCCGTGGTTGTAGCTGACAGCCTGGATTCTGGCTCCCCTGGAGCTCCTTGCGTTGCAGTAAAGGACCTTCCTGCCACAGGTGTGCACCTCAGCGACCTGGCACTCCACTGCACTCTCCACCCCCACGAAGTTCCCCATCTCCCACGTTGTGCCGTGGTCAGAGCTGATGAAGCAGAAGGCATGAGGAGTGGGGTGTTGATCAGGGTCCAAGATACGATAGGCATAGGCAGGAATGACAAGGCTCCGAGCCTCGTTGAGCAGCTGTAATCCGTGACCTGGCCCCACGGCAAACGTAGCCCAGTTCTTGTACTCAGCCCTAATGGTACCATTGGTGACATCCTGGGCAGTGCTCCAGGTGCGTCCTTGGTCCATGCTGGTGACGTAGCAGAGACGTACCAGGTTGATCTTTGTCCTGAGCTGATGCTGCTCAGAGATCTTTCCTGGGACAGCTATGAAGAACAGGATCAGTTTCCCTGAGACCTCATCGTAAACGGGGCAGGGGTTCATAGATCGGTGGTCTTTCAGCTGTGCATTGACAATGGTCTCCATGTTATTCCACTGCCAGGGCACACATGAAGGGAGACAAGAATGAAACACACCATTACAAATAGATCCATGTTACAGTGCAAGGATGCCTGGATAAAAGTTACAGAAGAGCACGAGAAGAACAGAAGAGAAGCAGATTAGTGGATAGAGCAAGAAATGGGAAAGCGGTAACCTGGCATCACCAAATGTAAGTGAAAATTATTTGGATGATACAAAGCACATGCAATTCACCAAGCAGTGGGTTATGTCCCTTTTAATTACTACTCACTGAGGAGCTGACAGGTCTGTGCCTCAATGCAGCTGGTGGCTGATGACACTGTTTATAAAGCTACAGTTGCTGAATTTATACAAATTCTCACAAATACATATCTGGCACACAGACATGCCCAGTGGTCAAAGTGTGCTGGTACAGACATTGTGCTGTGTCAATGCTTCTTAGGAAGTCACAGCAGTAACAAAACCCTTTTCAAGTGTCCAGGATGCTGACAAATTCCTTTCCATTCAAACTCCTGTTGCTCCATTTTGATCTCTGTATGAATGGGCATCCCAGCCTACACTGAGGCACTTTGCTGGGCTGATTGCGTGACTTTACCTGCTCTGCTGTGGAGATTTGGACCTGGAGCTGTCCAACTCAGAAACCAAGTTGCTGAGCAGGTTTAACTACCCTGCAAGACCTGCCTTTCTTTAAATGAATAGCACATAACACAATCACATTTCTAACGTAACATTGCTGTTAGAAAATTATGACTACATAGTGCTATTGGCTTGGTAAAAGAAGCAGTAGTTTCCAGTAAGATTATACTAATTAGCTTTTCTGCCCTGAGTTGCTGATTACCCTTTTTGATCATGTCTTCTCTTTGTCTATTCAGCCTATATTAACTTTTTTTGAATATTTAATATTTCCATTTTAAGAAACTCCAGCATATGAGCACAAATTACCAAGTTTATGACCATCTGAGCCCTACTTAACTGAATTACAGAGAGTTGCACAAGATGCTACCTGAATGGTATAACACTGTAGGTGTGCTGAAAAACTGCTTCTGCTGGCAGAATCCAGCTCTTAGGAGTGTATAATCTAAGAAAATCAGTGAAGGTTTGGAATACAAAAATATAATTTTTTTTTCCCAAGACATTAATGCCTTTGCAAATGCAAAAAAATTATTATAAATAGAATATCCACCACCCCCAGCCACCCAGCAGGATAACTGTTAATAATAACTGGGAGGTTAATAAGGTAGCCAATTCCCTGGCACCAACACACCAGACAAGACTCTTTTGCGTGGGGAGACTAGCTGTTCTCAATTGTTTTTCAAACCAGAAATTAATCCTAAAATGATGAATTAAGAAAAAAAAGTAACTGATTGCTAATTTACTCCTCCCTGTCCTTGTGCCACTCCCCATTTCTGCCTCTACTCCACATCTTGGCTTCCACAACAGGACTTCTATCTCATCTCTCTATCTGCATCCCCAGCTTTGCAATGATGAGTTGAAGCCCCTTCCAGAATATCTCCTACACTTGCCCCCCTTTAGTGCCCCTAACAGCTGCCCAGTCATGGGGTTGAATCCCAGCAGTTATAATGCCACATTGCATTATTTATAGGCAGATTTGTCTCCTGTGATTAGGGAGGAGAAGCTGCCCTGTCCCTACAGCAAGAAGGCAAATCCATTGAACTCGTTTGGGGACAGGTGAGCAGCACAGCTGGGCAGAGTCCCCATTTCCTCCCCACACTAATACCTGCACACGATGTGTGGCTGGGTCATACACTCCCCTGCGCATCGCTATGAGCTTGGCGTGCTCATCCACCAGATCCTCTCGTTCCTCAGCAAATGCCAGGATCATGCTGAACCGTGGCAGGTAGAGCAGGGCTGGAATTCGATAGCTCCAGGTGCTGTTCCGGAACAACGTCTCTTGCTCCAGGACAGGGAACGAAGCCATTGTGCTGCAGAGAAGAAGACAAGGCACATTGCATTCTGACCCAGCACAATGTGATGGGGCAGATTCCATTGGTTTTTGCTCTCCCTGCTCAGTGGGACCTGTCCTGCATTAAAACATCATTTCCACTACTTTCAACTTTTTCTTATGCTTTTCAAAGAGAACCCCTGTATAACATAGTAGCTGGAACTCAGGCCAAACTTACCTCAGTAACAAACTGGTTGATCTGATTGGAAAATCTCAAGGTAAGTACACTCAATACAGTTAATAAAAAAGCTGTGCTTTGTTTTGTCTTTTTAATTACATTCACAGGCTGGGATTTTTGTGGGCTTGCTCTGTAATTCAGGAGACTGTTGATAATAAGACATTGCAGTACTTTCCATCAGAAGACCAGTAATGACTTTGTTGATGGTATATCCAAAACCCAACACAAAACTTCTGTTTTGCCAAATATGATCTTAAAACTCTATATAAAGGACACACTGAGGCAATCCCTGAACTCCGATTTGCCCCAGTTTGGGGATGGTAAGCACTGAGCCTGAATAAAGAAAGGATGAGATGATCCCTCCTTCCTCAAGATTAAAGAACAGTCTGTCCCATTGCTTTGGGTGGGACTTCTGACCAGGTGAAAACCTTGTCCTCTTTATAGTTACTTAAAAGGAATGTTATGAAGGAAAGCAAACCTGAGGGAGAATTTAGGGAAGCTGCCCTTGTGTAACTGATCTGTGCCATGCTCCCATATAGTCTCTGTTCCTCTCCTCAGACCCACTTGGCCCTCTGTCCTCTTGCACCACATCTCTCCTTGAGAGCCAAGTTTACCCCAGGAAAAACCCAGAGGCTTGAGGGAATTATCTCTGGGAGGTGAGTGAGGAGGTGGGGGATATGGAAATAAGAAAGGGGAAAAAAAAAAAAAGAAAAAGGCAAAAGGAAAGAAAATACTCTCTGATAGGGTGCACCAGAAACAGAAGGCTTGGATATGCCCAGCTCAGCAGAGAAAGGGGGAAGAAAAAAAAATAGAAAAATAAATATTAAAAAAATCAAGCCTTGGATCTCTGACGCATTGAGTGGGTAGGATGGCAAGGAGAAGATGACAATACACTATGAGTAAGAAATTTAAATGCCTCCTACTTCAGCTGAGACAAGACTTGCTGCACTCTTGGTTGAGGATTCTCCTATTTAGCTAAATCTTGGAAAGCGCTATGGTGGCTATTGGAGTTGGATCAGATCCTGCATGCACCTACCTGGAGAATAGTTTGCACTCTTCCAACTCCGAAATGAAAGATTGTATTAGCCAGCCTAACAAACATAGACTTGTTCAACAATTTCTAATTTTTTTTTTTTATTATTATGCTGATTACTGAGTTAGGATAGCCCAGACAAGTTGAGTTCATCCTCCTCAGACAGGACCATCACAGTGCACTCTGTCTAGATCCATAGCTAGGCAGTAACTGTTGCAATATTCCTTGCTTTTGCCTTCCCGAGGCTATAAATACCAGTGAGATTTCTGAACATACAGCACTGCTCAGAAGAGTCTGAACCACACTGTTTTAGCTAAAGGCAGCTGTACAGCCCCCAGCGAGCCACAGCCACACTGCCACTCAGATTCAAAGCCACTGGGGAGGGAGGTCTATCTCTCAGGAGCAGCTGCTCCCTCCTCATCATCCCCAACAGTGTGAGAAAAGGCAGCAGACCATGACTGTACAGAGTGTTACCAGAACTGGATCATACCTATCCAAGCAGTAACATGAAGGAGAACAAATAACTGTGCTGTTGACTACTTACCAGCATGGATCTGGCTATTTATATAGCCCGCAGCCGTGGCTGTGTTCTCATGGCTCCTGAAACAGAAACTCACCAGTGTGCTTCCAGACTATTTAAAGGGAGATTATTTAAAGGGAATTAGTCAGCCTGTCTAGTGCAGCACAGGTTCCCTGGTGTTCCTGCTCCTGATACTGCAGTCTGCCATTTTGATATAGCAGTCCTGATTCAGGGCAGGGCAAGAGGGAAGGAAAAAAAAGGAAAAAAGATAAAGAAGGAAGAAAGAGAGGAAGATCTGGGCTGCCTCATGAAGCCCTTGATGGAAAGCCAGGAGACCAGTGCCACGGGAGGCCGTGCTGCAGCCCACTGCACCTGAGTCCCTCCTGTGTGAGCCTGTCACCTGCAGACACCTCTGCCCACACTCTCAGCACCTCCATGACACACTCAGCGTGAGTGTCACAACACTCTTCCTCCTATTGCCAAATGGGGATTGAGGAACTCACTGAACTGGGAATAGCTGCCATAGAAACAAGCCTGAGGTTCATGGATGAAGCACCCGCCACTATAATCAAGGAAAATACTAAAACCGAGTGACTTTTCCATCTCCCAAGACTAAACAGAGATATGTGTAAGTTTATATATACACACATCCACACACTTGTGTATGTATACCCCCTACAGACAGTGTGGCTATTATGGATGTATACATGTATATACACACCATGTATCCATGTGTGGAGAAACTCTTCCACCCTTTTTAAACACACTTACAGTCAATACTCAGCTTCTCCTGCTTCTCCCTTCTGGATTCTCAAGCAGATGTTGAGTCATAACAGTTTAATTTCATACAGAATAAAAAATAAAGGACTTTAAATAAACTTAAAGTTCTTAATATATATATATATATATTTATAAAAGAACAGAATAGTGCTGCTTTAGCTACTTCTCCAGCCAACTGAAAGGAATTGATTTTTCTCTTGATGTCTACCCATTTTCAAAGGCAAACCCACTAACTAGACCCTCCTGAATAAAAGAGGAGTAAAACTGGCAAATCATTGACAGGACAGCCACATGAAAAGTGTTCCAAAACTCATCCCTCAGCACTGGGGGAATTCAAATCGCACACACCAGTCCCTCCAAGGCTAAATTGCCAAAGGATGCATGAGTCCATGATGTTACTCTGCTTCTAAACCCTGTACACAAGAAGATAAAAATTGCTCAGACCTGTATCAACTCAATGACCTTGGAGAGAAGAGTTAGCTGTACTTTTGTGAAGTAAACAAGTGAGAAAGGCAATTTTTTTCCTAGGAGAAAAGAATATAGCTCCTCACCTCTCTCCAGATGACAGAGGTGCTGCTGAGGAGAAGGGAAATTTATCATGTAGCCATTAAGCCAATATTCTTTTCTGTGTTTTGGTGTTTACTAGAGTGTTTAATTCATTTCCCAGGCTTATCCTTGTAAAGTGTCCTATTCAAGGAGACTGATGTTTACCTGCAATTCCTCTCCAAGTCACGAGGGAAGCTGCTGCACCAAGATACAGTTCCTCACCTCCAGGCAGGACTGGGCAGACAGGGAAGGATGAGCACAGTGGAAGCACTAAGAGAAGGGGGAGTTAAACTGGAGGAAGCCATTACTCATCATTTGCAAGTTACGCAGCTGTAATGATTTCCAAAGCAGAGACTGTTTCCAGCATAACAGAAGAGTCAAAAGAACCCCCCAACAAAACAGTTGTCAACAAATGAATTTATGATGGATCTAATCCCTGGAAGGAGACCAGGTGACAGTGAGAGACAGGTACTTTTCCTTCCACTTCTGTCTTTCAGGGCAGCTCACATGGACTTGTCTATAGAGCAGGATGAGCCTTTGCATGTTTATTTGCTTTACCCTTCTCCAAAAAGTGACTAAAAAGCATAACATTTCCACTGGCCTCAGCTTCTGTAAAAACTTGTTCTTAACATGTTCAGATCCAAGCTGAAATGACAGCATGTCTTTAAAAGCAAACCAGCAGAAATGAGGTAATATGCTGAACTGTATCCCTTGGTCTCCTTCAGAAAGCTCTATATTGTGCAGCAGGCAGCTGATTTTTGAATGATTTCAGATAGGTCCTAAAAAAACCAGCCAACCTGTTCAGGGAGGATTTGGAGGGAAAAACACAAACAAAACCCCCAGAGAGAGCCAAATGCAAAGCCTAATTAAAATTCTGCTTCTCAAGGCAAGGAGAAGAATCTAGGACTAGTCAGACTCTACTCAACATCAGACCAGGATTTACACTGTTTTCTAAATGCATAAAGTCAACTAAGCATTATGCTGAAACACATTCCTTGTCTCACTTAAAGGAAAATAAGACATTTCCACTGGGATATTGCATAGAGGCTCTCAGGAGTAGCCACACTCCAGTTGTACAGGGCTAAGAAACAGGAAGACCCAGTTTGCTTTTAGAATACTTGCTACAGAGTGTATGCCTGTGTGGCAGCCCTTCCTCTGTGCTGAACAGCGTGGCTGTGCCTGCTTCTGCCACAGCCCAGCATTGGAGAGCTCCATCCCCAGCCTATTTATGCTCTTAGACCAGATCCCACACTAAATCTAGGCTACAGGATTTCTTAACAAGCCAGGCACATTTATTTAGTCCAATAAATCACTGTCAATGTAAAGTCAGAAAGACCTTATCAGCAAGAACTGTCAAACAATAAACTTTAAACAAACTAAACCACTCAGAAGTCAAAACTGAAAAAGACAAAAAACTGGAATTACTTTAATCCAGCAGCCAATTGGATGAAACTTTTTTAACCACACTAGAAACAGAAAGTTTCTCTTGTGGTAAAAACTCCATACCACATTTACATGGGGATTTTCAGGCTCCCCAGTACATGGTTTCCTAATCAATCAAGTTCTTCTTTTAAACTTTTGTGTCTCAACCTGGCAGTAGCCTTAACGTGAATGTTTTAGACATCTAGTAGCACTAGAAAGAAGTTACATGAAGCAGCAGTATTTTCCTTAAAATATGCTTGGTGGAGGAATACACGAACTGCATTCCGACAAAATGAGCCTACAAAATGTTGTATTTACCTTTTTAGTTCCTAACAATGTCAACTGTTATGAAAAAGTTTGTTGGTTTTTTTGGTTTTGTATTTTTTTTTAAAGAAGACAAGGAGATAAAAAAAGAAAAATAAATACCTTTTTCACTCTGTGTGTCCTGGAAGTCAGTCAAAAGGAAAAAAAACTCCAGCAAAACAAACTAGAACTAAAAACACTCCTATTGGAGTAGATAAAAGGGAGGCTCACCAGTAGATAAAAGGGAGGCTCACCACGCTCTTACCAGGCAGTCTCCAACCTCCAAAATGATTTATGTTGGCAGCAATGTCAGCTGTCTTGGATCCCCAAGAAAAGCCAGCAGCTGGCATGTATACACAGGCTGACATTTAAGTAGCAAGCCTGTTTTGCATATAAGGGGTGGTTCTGTGTGAGCTGGACAAACAATAGGGAAAGACTTTTACATTATCATAGTAATTAAGCAGCATATTTCTACCTGCATGGGTTGACAGTACTGTGGAACAGCTGTTTCTAATGGTTATACAGGCCAGTGTGCTGTCTTATTTCTTGGTCCTCTTCTGCCCTGGTGCTGAGGAGGGGAAAGTTCCTCTGGTCCCATTACTCCCTCTCAGGATGACCCTGATCTCTGGGAAGGTTTGCTAAAAGATGCCACAAAATTATTATAACCAGCAGCTGACTGTTCTGTGATAATCCAACATTCCTCTCCTGGCTCCACACACTTCTAGTCCATCAGCACGTTCTTTCTGGATGGGGAATGGGTTAACTCAGGAGAGCCTAGGCAGGAATACAGGAATGACATGCTGGTGCATGCAGGTGCAGCTCCCAGAACCTCTGTGGAGGTGTTCCATTGCCAAACTATCCCTGAAGCTGCAGGCAGTGAGCTCCTAAGGAGAGTCAGGCAGAGGAACAGAGGGTAGAGAACGAGCCTGGGGTCAGAGCTGCGGAAGGAGACAGTGCTCTTCTCCCAGCTGTGCTCTGGCTGCACCTGCAGTTGCTGGGATTACCCAAGCAAACGATTTCACCATCACATTGTGCTACTCCTGTCAGAGATGACCTTTCCTATCACATTCCTTGTTGTATCCCTTGCTTTCCCCTCTTCTCGCCTGTTTCCATTGCTGCCATTAACACTTCTTGTTTTTGAAGTGATCTGAAAAAATGAAAGTCACAATCCCGCAAACAGATCTTGCTAGAAATGAACAAAAAGTCATCTTAATTGATGGCAGTTGTGGTTGAACTGTGCAAGCCAAATAGGGAATTGCAAAGGTGTGGATTTACAACCAATTGACTGACAAACCGAATTAACGTAATGCTTCTGTATTACTCTCCTTCCTCTCTCTTCAGCAATCCTGCATCCCTTCTTGTGGCAGCACAGATGCTCATCTTGCCTTGGCAAGCCATCAGAGGATGTCAGTCTGGCAGAACACTAGTCCATAAAAAAAACCGTGAAGAGTTTCTGCTAGGTCATTGTCCTGGACTGCGTCAGCAAGACTCAAGCAGCAGAATCTGCAGTAGGAGCAGGAGCACAAAGCTGTTGACAGGAGGAGCAGTCTCACCTCCCAGACTGGCACTTAGCCATCGGATCTAGTTATTTGCGTCGTGAAACCACACCCCATGTTAGGAGCCTTGTTTAACTGGGCAAATAAAGTACCGCCTTAACTGGGGCACACAGGAGAAGCCCGAGGGCATTTGTATCTCACTGCTTTACCTGGAATCAAACAACAATCAATGTGAGGAAAAGTCCCTCCAGAGACAATGCCATTGATATCCACAGATACTGTCAACAGTAGCTCCTGAAGAAAGACTGAAGTAAAGGAAAAGAAGTTAATGAAGGGAGACACTGAAGAGGTTTCTAAGGTGCAGTCCGCCAGAAACCCAGACATGAACGATTGCTTTATGGATTTCTTCACCTTTTTTCCTCTCCCTGGCTAGCAGCAGCGTTACTCAGGTGATTTTCTGAGTCACACACTTGGCTTGAGCAGCCAGACAATCCATAAATACTCATTTGTTTAACAGAAATCACTATGCCCAGCTGAAGCTTAAAACTGGTTGCCCATCTCTTCTGAGTGAAGTCTCAAATGTGGCTTGCTGTGGTGGCAAGGGTTCCATGGACTATGGTGGCAGCATGCACGTGGCAGAGTGGCTGTGCCTCTGGCCACCTCCCATCTTCCCTTATCACCTCTTCCTCTCCAAGGAGGACTCCACACATTCCTCTGCAGCCAGCTGGGCTGCCCTGCCTTTGACACACTCCCTGGGACAGGTATCAGACGTGACTGTGCAGAGGCTAACAGTCTAGACTGGCTAAAACTACTCCCAAAACGAAGAACATGCTGCTCAGTCCTGCAGTGAGGTTAAACTGGGTGAACCCCAGTGCCTGGGCAGGGTAATCCCACAGTCAACACACAGACACCCTGCACTGCCTCCCTGCACAGTCAGCACCAAGCACTGCCAGCATCCAGGCTCCAGCACTGCTCCTCAGCCTCCAGCCCATACCACAGTCCTCTGGATGCAAAGACCCTCCTTCCTGACATCAGAGAAAGTGCTTTATGCAAACAATATGTTGTGTGCTGCAATGATTTTACAAAACTGGTCCTTATTAACTATCAAAAAGTGGATGTCCCACTCCAGATGTGTGCAGCTGGATCCTCCCTCTTTCCTTTCAGTGTAAATCAAAATTAGTGTCACCCATGAAGTTTAAAATGGGTTTAGGTCTGAGGAGGATCAAGCTCTTAACTTCTATTGTTCCACGCTTACTTCATTGCCCTTATATCTGATTGTTGTAATGAAAGCGTTTTTAAAAAGGTTAAAAAATGCAAATGGGGTGTGTGGGTGCATTAATAAGAGGATATAAAAATAATGCAGAAGATAATATAATGACAGAAACCTGAACAATGGAGCATTTGAATTTGGAGGACCGTGTTCACTTTCGGGTGCCACCTCTGAGGAAAGATACAGCAATAACTCAAATGGAGGCTGAGAAAAAGAATTCAGAAGCTAATGCTCATGGGTGTATGTGAAAAGAAATTAGCAGGAAACCAAGAGATGGTACATTTAGTGAGTGACACCTTGTCCATTAAATTATCAATGTATATTTCTCTTGCAAAATGTTCAAATCTGAATCCATTGATTCCTGACACAATTCAAAAGGCAAAGCTGGCTCGGGTAATTCAGTATTTCTGCTACACTGTACAGTGTAACTGCTGTCACCAGGCATCAGTTAAAATCAAGAGGTCTGTGAGGTTAGATTATGTGAGTCAGAAATCACACCATTCTGCAAATGTTCAGTTAAAGCACAATGGGATGCTTGCCAGGCCGGGGGGAATAGGGTATCATTGGTGCAAAAGAGAAGTCCTATAGACCTGAGCTTTGAATGCAAGTTTGCTCTGTCAGGGGAGCTAAAAAAAAGCAAACAAGAAAAAGCTAAAGTAATAATAACTATGAATGTAAGAGGCAAATGCTAATGGCAGAGCTTTGTGGGAAGCAGGATTCACTGGGTGAGGAAATGTTCACCGTTTTATTGCCAATTCCAGTTAAGGGAAAGAACTTCTGAGCACATCTGAGACCAGTACTTCACTGTCCTTATCAACTGTAGGAGCAAAAGGCATGAGAAGCAGGTACTCCTTGGGTACCATTTCACGCTCCCCTGACTCTGGTACATTAGTGTTGATTTCCATCAGGAGGACTAAACACAGAATCCTGTTGCCGGTGTTTCTCTCCCAGTAAATAAGTTGCCTGGGACAACTTATTTCCTCGCCTTGTGGAAAAAATTGGACAAAATAAAAAAAACACACTCTCAACCCAAAGGGCATAAGCATCACCCCATAGCCTGTAAGACCTGTAAACCTTCTGACTACCCATGGTGAGTCGTGAGTTTGTCACAGGGGAGCTTCCTTACCCTATGAGAGACCACACCCAATAAACAGCTTGCCTATCAAACACATTACACCATGTTTCCATTTACTTTTCCCACTTGGAACAGAAAAAACAAATAAATGTACTTTATTTTTGTAACTAACAGAATGGCACAACCTATGAAAAGCAAAAGAAGAGAGGTGGTGAGATTTACATACAAAAAGGGGATTGTAGAAGCAGGATTTATTTAGCTTCAAAATAGCAACACTGAGAAATAGTCACTGGAGCAATTTACTGGCTGGAAAATGCAAAAAAAGCAGATTCCCTTGCTCCATGTACTCTGCAGTGCTCGGACACTCAGATAAGCAAGCCTGAAGCACAAGGCTAGTTAGATTCACCCTGGGCAGCTCTTGCAACAGAGAGAAACCCAAATTCCATCGTTCCCTCGTTCCTGAGTCCTGCCAGTAGCTCTCGGACCAGGACTGCACCTGGATGGTGACCTTGATTAATCATTACAGGATTAATTGCTGGCAGCCCTCTATGTCCAGGCCAGGCCCTCAGCTGATATAAAGGGACACTGACACTGCTGACCATGAAGCTATGATGACCGAGCTCAGATTAACTCGAGTTTAATGCGGTGAACATCTGACCTTCCACGGAGTAGTCTGGGCATACAGTTGCATTTTAAAAGGAATAGGGTAAGGTTCTGACCAATCAAAATTCTTTGAGATGAAGAACAAAAGACTTGGCAAGTTCACTGAAATTCAAAAAGAAAATAAAAAGCAAAGGAAAGACTATCATCAAACTGAGCAGGTGATGTGATGTTTTTTGTAAGAGTCAATCCAATTGCAAGCTTAAAAATACCAAATGGGTTATCCAAGGTTGAGGGAAAACTTCTCTCCCAAGTATAGCACTGCACAGGTATCTACAGTGATTGCAGAGCTGTTTGCCTTTCTTTGAAGCACTGGGCCTAAGCTTCTCCCAGAAAAGGGACATTGAAATCGTGGCAAGCACACAGCCTGAATAAGAAATCAAATTATTTCAAGGGAGAAAAAGACAATAGGCATTTGGATTAACTGATCCTAAAAGCCTTAAAATAAAACCAGGCTGGCTCTGCTATATCCACCCCAGTGCCCAGGTATGTGAACACATATGAAATTAAGAAATGGCAATCTAAAAATAGTCATAAACATTTAGGTCTTTTCATCTCAAATGACTGTAAATAATGTAAAGCAAGTGCAGTTTCTCAGCCAGTGGGCCTTAAAAGTGTAAGCAAATACCATTTACTGTTTCCACTTATTTGAGTTTTCGTATTTGGACTGAAGATTCACCCAGTTGTTAAAGATTTATATGGGAGGTTTAACAATGCCCTGTCATTAAGCCTTGGCACAAGCAGTGCAAAGGACATTCAGGGCATATTTGTACTAACTTATCTGGGTAAAGAGAAAGCTGTTCCTTTAAACTGTGTTTGCTGTGACTCTGGAAACTGAGCAAACAAAGTCTGAGGGAAACTTTACTCTCAGGCAGAACTGACAGGAAGGTACAAGGGCTGAAGGACAGCAGACTTCTGTAGGACATACCTGCCTTTGGATTCACAACTGAATTGCAAATCTCTAACAACCTGGGGGAGTAAGTTCAGACTTTTTGGACATACTTCATTCCGATGGCAAACGAGAGAGTGGTTCAGCCTCTGAATGTCAGGTGAGTAAAATCATAATCTGGGGGATACTGTAGGAGGAACAAAAATCTCAGTCTACAAACAAAGGCACAAATCCAGTGCCCAAGAAAGAACTGACTTTGCTCTACAAGCAAAGCCACTCTGAAGGAGTCCTGTGCAACCCAGAGAGACAGTTGTGATGCTGTTGAAATACTGGCTGACAGAGAAGAGACACCACTGGCACAGCTTGACAGGCACAAAGCCCACTGCAGGGAGGAAGCCTGGTCAGAGGGGAGACCCAGCCTGCACAGAGCAGCATTAATGTGACCAAGTAAAGAGCAAAGAGCCCCCAAAACGGCCAGTTGAGCTGCGTGTCTTTTTCCACGGGTAGGACACATTGGGATTTTTCCTGGCAACAGTTTACGTGTGATCTTGCTTTAAAAAATATATATAAATAAAGACAGGAAATGTGAAAAACAGCCTGTTTTCCTCTTAACTCCAGTCTGATCCTTCCCCTTAACTGATCTATCCTTTTACTCTCAGGAGACCAATTGCTATGATCCAGTGTAGCTGTGAAGTCTGCCCCAGCATGATGTATTTTTAAATGCACAAAGTAAACAGGGACTCAGATTTCATTAGAACAAGCCATCTCAGTATCTTAAACTATCACTGGATTCACCCATTAGTTATAGTGGAGCTGTCACTTCCAGATCTATTTGAAAGCAGGAAATTGCACTAAAATAGTAAAAAGTATTTAAAATATTTTGCTGAACCTGCAAGAAGTACTAATTGGCTGACACCCATTTAAAGAAATGGACAAAAATTTTATTCAGGGCTGATTTTCTCCAGATTCAAATTGGAACTGATAAATCCAATCCACTTTGAGACCAACTGTAACTACAGGAGTACGTGTGAAACACCACAGTTACTGCCAGAAAAGAGCCCAGAGACAAAGAACCCATTATCCCACAGTGCTATAATTTGGAGAGGACATTTGCAAGACAATGTAAAATACTTTAACTGTATAATTACCATCATGTGTTCCTGGGTATGTGGCCAGTGCCTGGGGTTTTCACTCAGATTTTCCTTTTAAAAGTATGATTTCTGTAGGCAATTATCATTTCTCCCACAATAGTGCCTAGAGGAAATATTTAATGTTTCCAAGCAGCATCCCATGGAAGCTGCCCTATTAGATCTAAGATCAGGAAAACTGACAAGACTCAGTAAAACCTAAAACAATCCGGAAATCTCATCTCCTATCCAATTTTTTCCCATCCAATATCATCTTTGAAACAGATGTCTATGAAAAAACAGGTCAATCAGGTTACTCAATCTGCAAAACTTGGACTTTGCTGTTTTAAAAGAGAGCAATTCCTGAAACAAAGAACACTTTTTTTAGGAGAAGTTGCAGCCAGCTCAGATAAAACTTAGGAAAAAAACAGGGACACCGGGGAACTAGAAATCTAGACAAAATGCCCGCTTCTCACTGGGAGGCTGACATGTAGAAAACATCAAATGAAAAATAACTAAAAATGAGAGAATATTCAAACTTGTTCGTTTTTTCCTTTAATTACAGTATTGTCCAAGGCTCTTTTGAACACATCAGGCTGTCTCATGTCATGATCTTGTACTTACATTAAGTTCCTGCTCAAGTAACTCAGGAGAAAAAAGGCTATGGAAGAAATATAGGAGCATTCACAAACTATAATTTATAAATCCCAGTCTAGAGATGGGGGACTAGGACTCAGGAAATGCTCTGACATAACTCAGGATTGCCCAGGGAACTGCAGTAAAGCTGAGAAATGACATCTGCCTGTGAGATTCACTACCCTCATCCTGGGCTTCCTCTTTCTCTGCTTAAAAACTGGGAATGAAGAGGAGGGTAACAACTGCTGTTGGAAGGAAATATCCAACAGGGAAAGGTTTGCCAATCTTTTTCAGCCCTTGGGTAAAGTGAGCTACAGAGATATGGTTGAGGACACACTAATTTGCCCAAAAGCTGGCAAGTCCCTGGGGATACACATGAGGCCGGAGCATGGCACGTGTCCCTTGGTTTCTGCAGGGCCACGCTGGCCAGGGCTGTAGCCAGTTGAGTGGGTTGGATGTGATTGCCTGAGCCCTGAGCTAGTCCCCCAGAACTAGGAGAGAAGGAACTGAGAGCTTCTCTTCCTGCCAGGGTCCGGCCCTGGGGCTAAAAAGAGACCCCCTGAGGGCGAACTTTGCATCAGTGAGTTCTCTTTACTGCAGTTTCCAGAGTTGTGTCTCAAGTGCACTTCCTGAGTTACTGGAGACACGTGCAGTCAGAGTAAGAGGCTGTAAGAATAACATCATCTTATGTCAGGTTTGAAATTAGCTGAAATTAGCTTGATGCAGCTGACAAAGATAGCCTGGCATAGCAGCACTCCAAACCTGCCTGGCTTTACAAGCCAGCAGTAACCAGTCTAACAGGATTCTGATGTCTTACTGACTTCTGACTCCCTTGCAGCTACAAATTTGCAAGCAGATTCACCAAACAGGCACTCCTTGAACCCTCCCTCCACCCAATAACCACTGAGGGAGGAAAAACTGAGAGTTCTACTATTTCCTGACCTACAAAATCAGCCTTCTCTTTCCCTGCTTCGATATGGAAGCTTTCAAATAAAAACCTTTCTGAGTTCTTACCTCTCTGCAGTTCAAACAACCACCCATGCTCATTTCTTCCAAAACAAGTGTTTCATACACAACCAGCAAACCTAGAAATAGAAGTGGACATCATTACATTTCCCCCCAAGAGCAGCAGGTGTTGTCTGCCCAAGGGACACTGAGCCTGTCTGCTTACTAACAAGTCTGGCTTGAAAAGCTTCAACCAAGAGTCTGCTAATCCTCCTTTTCTAAGTATCCTGGCATTACTAAACCTCTCTGCTTTCAGCAAGGAATTATGCTCAGGACATTACTTCTTGTACCGTGTTTTTGAGTAAACCATTTTATTGGAGACTAAAGCTTCTATATCTGAGTAATTTAATTTTTAAAGTGTTAGTTCTATGTTGCACATACATTCCATGGCTAGAAGGCTTCACATAGCCCAAACAGAAGAAAGAAAAAAGCAACAAGGACTCACAACCCATGTGCAACCCTGGAAAACAGAGAAGAGATCTTGTTCATGTGCTTGCACAGTACATTGGTGTCTTCTGCTCTGAGTCTCCATCTTGATTTGCACCTGAGCCCTGAGCTGAGGGTTGTGTGTTCCCCCCAGCCTAGGAGATGCAGTGATTTGGTTTTTAATTATTCACTTTTTTTCCAGAGATAAGCCTGGAAACTCTCATGAGTTTTTAACCACAGCTACTTAGCAACATTTTCGCTGGCATTTTCTAAGCAGAAATGAGGAATGGGTTGGAATCAGGGACAACATTTCATAAACAGCAGGAAAAAGGAAAGGGGGCTTCCTCTAGAGGCAGGAGGTCTTGTTAGTAGACAGATATGTCAGTGATATCAGAGGAACAGAATGAGCTTTATACATTTTTCTTCTCAGGACTCTCTCCACATCTTCAAGCAAAGATGTACCTACACCATTGCATGCATAATAACTTAAGGAAAGGAATAGGAATTAGGTCAGATTTTAGTCTAATTAGTTTTAAGGGTGTATGATAAAAACTAGAAGTGCTTGTAGAACTTCCGCTCTTCTGTGTGCTTTAAAATTCAGGCTGACTCCTCCTACACAGCTGGAGAGCATCTGTGTGTTTATATACACATACACATATGTAGAACAGCTCCAGAGGGGGAATTCTTTAACATCTTAGCTGTAGCCTATAGCTACATCAATTACACTAGTCCCAAGGGATGAAGCATGGAATTTAGTGGGATAGGGCTGGATCACTCTATGACATGCATGGATTAAGAAGAGATTACAATTATCAGTGGCATACAAGAAAGCATGTATTTTTAAATAACTGTTTTTTGAATTTTAAAGTAGTCAAAAATCATGCAGCAAAATATGCAGTTGGTGTTATTTAGTAAGTATATATTGATATATATTAGTTAATCAACACAAAGTAGCTGCTATAAATAGCCCTTGTTTCATGCAGAGGGAATTGTGTGAGGGCAGGTGTCCTCTTCAGTCAGGTGTAAGTAAACCACTTATAGGAGACACTCATTTTTGTCCATATTGACACATGTGTGCTTACTTCTATCCATAGACCTTCTCACAATGCCAAAATTAATTCTGGAAATATTTTTAGATCTAGTGACACCATTTGAGTAATTCTTAGCCATTTGACAGGTACTGGTTTCTCTCTCTGAGCCCCATTCCTTTGGTCTCATGGTGCCTAAAGCACATGGTTTGGAGGCTATATTAAATGGGCCCAATGTATTTATTTTTATCCTCTGAAGTATTTCTAAAACAGGTTCTCTGTAACATATGTGCAAGACATAAATGGTTTTTTTGTCACAAGAGTGTAATGAACTGCATAATTCTGTCTTGGTTTTGCTTCTTATAAATAAGGTACCAGCACTAAATCATGGCAATAAAACCATTCTGTTAACCTTCCTCACCTGAAAGGCTATCTCAGCATTGTAGTGGTTGTAGTTTGATTCTGTTGAAGCTGGTTATAGAATTCAATCTTATTTACAAAATAAGTATGAAGTGTTTGACTTCTGGAAACACGTGGGGTCAAACTATTTAATATTCTTTTAGCTGGCATTACCAAACTTATTGTCTAATTTTCTCTGGCTTCTGCTAGGAACCTTTTTGGTCCATGTCTCACTTTTTGATGAGTCTATTCTCATGCTCCTCCTCTTTGTCACCACCCCTCTGCCTTAATCAAATAATACCTTGGCCTTGCACCTAAATAGTTGAAATTCCTTTGTGAGATGTCATATACCTTGCTTTGGACAGGGACATGTGCTTAACTGTCTCTTGGTACCACCTAACAGAAAGGGTCAGGACTGTCGACATTTCCAAGGATGGTGATTCCGACCAGTAACACTGAAAGCATAAATGTATGTGTAGTCGGGCAGCTCAGGGCCCTGAGGGCTTTAGGGTAAGGTATTACCATGCCCAGCTGCCTGTGCATCCTTGCGCTGGAAAGTCAGTCTCCCTGGAGCAGGGCTGGCTCAGCAGCACACGTGAGAGCACCTCATTCACAGCGGCTTCAAGTCTGAGCCTTCACCTAAACCACTGCTGAGGCCAAATGAATTCATAGCTGCATCTGCTGAGAGCTAAATCTGCCGCACCCTGGGGCTGAGGCTGTGGGTGTTACTATTCCCCTGACTCAGACAGAAATATCTCCCGATGCAAAAGCAGGTCTGAGCCTGTTCGGAGCCTCCGGCAGGACGCTCCTACGTGGCACTCCTTGAGGGACCAGCACCCACAGGAGCAAGAGCAGCCGATGAGTAAGGCCTGCTGCTGGATTTTGGACTGTACTCCACACCAGAGCTGGGCTTGCCTCATTAGCATGCAGAGTGAAAGAGTTTAGAGATGACATTCCACTCCACTTAAAACCAAGGAAGATGGGAAGAAATCAATGCCTAATGCATGAGCAGAGATGTAATTGGGGACTGATGGTGGTGGGAAGGAGAGGTTTGGTTTTGGTTTGCACAAGACTTTAAGAAAAGCATTTTAGAAGGAAACTGTGAAGATGCAGCTAAATCAGTATTTGCATGTACATTCAGACTGTATTTAAAGAAGAAATATTAAAGGGTCTAGGCTTGAAGTAAAAATATTGTCTTAAAAGAGCTCCATCTGGTTCATCAAATATACATGAAAGGTGCATCCCTACATTCAGGGAGCAAAACCTTCCAGATGAGTCACTAAGAGGGCTTCTATACATGAAACAATTTCAACACATAAAAAGGAAGAAAAGATTATAAGACTTCTGCCTTTCTACAGCATAAACACTCTACAGCCCAAAGCCAAGACAGTAATTTCTGCAACGAGCCCCAAAACTGACACACCACAAGGTAACTCAGTGTAGGGGTTCATTGCCCTCAGTCTGAGAGCACCCACCTGCATACTTTGGGTGGCCACTCAGACACGTCAATACTGTTATCTTGCTCCTGGTGGTGGCAGGGATGCATTATACAACCAGACAAGGGAATTCATCATCTGTGACTGTATAGCCCTATATAGGCCAACCATACAGTCAAGTTGTATTCACAGCTGTCATTTCCTCCTTTGAAACATCCCTGAGTTGCATAGCTGGAGAATTCAGCCTGTCTCTAATATTAATTAAGCAGTCTTCCTTACCCTTCCAGACTGGGCAACAGCACTGTATAACATCAGCAAATTGAGCAGTTTTCATTTCAAAATTCTTAAGTATTCTTTAACTTCCTTACTACAGTACTTAACACTTTCCAGTCAGACAATACACCTCCCCACTTTAAAGGGGAATTACAAATTTAATGAAGGACTGGATTCACCAGCAAGCAGAGCCACTAGTCTCATCTGCTGCACCCCTTCCATCACAGAGTAAGGTAAGGTAAGTCCCTGCCTTGTGGCAGTGGTAGGGAGTGAGCAGAAATCCTCCCAGAGACAGAAGCTGGGCCAGCACCAGGCATAGCAAAAAATTACCAAGGGGCCACAAACTACCAGGGGCAGCAAAGCATCCATGATCCAGCTGCCTGCTCTGCTGTGCTGCTGCTCTGGGAAACTGCTGCTGAGAGAGGGGTCAGGAGAGGTAGAGCAGCAGGTTGTGCAGGGAAGGATGTGGCTCTTTCCAGCAGTTGAGACACCACTTGCACCCCCTCTCCCCTGTCTCAGCAACAGCTGAGGCAGCCAGTCTGACTCTGGAGCTGCCAATCCCCCAGCAGCTACCTCTGCTCCCAGTGCCCACCGGGGCTGCCACCAGTGCCAGACCAAACAGTCTGTCTCTGCCACGGCTGCAGCTGCACCCGCCCGGCACCTCGTGGGATGAGCAAACGGAATGGTGCTCAGCCAGTGCTAGGATGTACCTCCTGCTCCAGGCTCCTGCATCACACTGCCCAGACTAAACCCATTTCAAGTACCCGTAGGTCTACACGGCTGCAATCTCAGCTTTCAGCCTGCAGCTTCTGCTACTAAAAGCATCCTTATGTTTGTTTAGCTCTAACTGATTGAAAGAAGTTGCACCTGCTACACCTTTCATATACTGACACCCTTTGAATCCAAATCAACCCACTCTCTTTGTACAGTAGGGACCAACAGTTAGTTGCATCCACAGCCAGACCGTTCCTTGAAAACATACCCAGTCTCACCCTCCCAGAGGCAGCAGTGGCCCCTATTTCCTGCAGACATCCCACAAGTTCTAGGAACCTCAGACTCTCTTGCAATTTTTATTAGCATTTTACCCAACATCCCTGATTTCAACTGTTCTTGTACAAATTCATGGCATTTGCTGGTAAATGCCAGTTTTTTCCATTGGCAAGTAACATTTCTATCCAGTCAAATTCCCAGAGGCTGAATTATGTGTGAGTCAAAATACATCTCTCTAGGTGTTGCTGTATGTCCATCACTTGTTGGCTTCACTGTTGTCACCCTTCTCCTTTCCCTACAGACTGCTGCATTGGTCTCTGTGAACTAAAGGGCAGTGTTTGCCTGCAAAGCACATCCAGGTGGGTGGAGGCACTGCAGCCACGTGGCCTCGAGGTGGCAGGGGAATATCCTTGGGATGGGTTACTCCTGACGAAAGACCTGACACTCACCTGTGATTATCAGAGGTGAGCACCTTCTTCAAAAATTCCCTGCAGGGGATAGTTATGGACCACACCTGCTTGAGTCATTCATTCTCTGTCACTGAACAGCTTGACTGCTCCCAGAATAATATAATACTAATTTGAATGTATCCTTTAAAGTCATTCTTGTTTTTTTAATATACTTTAACAACTGGAAAATCCAGGACTATTTGATATCAGTAAAATGGTTTCTCAATAATCTCTTAGAGTATCAATTTTGGAATCAGAAGTATTGCCTTCAGAAATACATTCTGGTTTTGAAGTCTTCATTGAAAAAGGTAAAAAAATCAATATATATTGTTTATAACCACCACAATAAACAACTGCTCCCTCTGCCTCTCCTAGAAAACATGCAAGTCTTTCATCCATTGCTATATTCACTTCTGGTCAAGAATCTTGTTTGTTAGGGACTGTTTGGTAGCCTGGCAGCAAGCTGACTGTTTAGGATGAGCACCCTTCTCTTTGCCTAATGATCTCTTTGGAGATTCACATACTTTTGACACTACTCCTGACTGACAAGCAGCTCCTGTGAAAACCTGAACTCATTTTTCAAGAAAATACCTGCAGCAATTTGCTAAGCTTTGCAAACTATGTCAGGATTGCAAAGGCCATGAGGGAGACAGGTCTCTGCACCAGTCTGAGTCACATGGACAAAGGGTGGCCACATGAAGCATGTAGGAATTTTGATATAGAGGAAGTTGTCACAAGTTCATCTCCTTGAGATCCAAGGCATAAAAAAATCTATAGAAGATAAATAAATCAAAAATGAATGATTGATAGAGTTTAGGGTGAGGAAGGAATACAGCTGTAATACTAATTTTGGTCCAGTTAACAGACATGCTTCCATCACAGTTGCAATGTTCAAGTGTTGGGACACTAAGAAAGGTACAGGAAAAGAAACGGTCTCTTTCTTTTTAAGCTGTCTCCAATAGCAGCTGTTTTTATTTTGCTATTCCACTGAGCCACAGAAACAGAAATAAGCTTAGTGGATCTCTATACCTCAGAGCAGTTTACAAACCAAACTTAACACCACAACCAATAAATGGGTCCTTCATACACGTCCAGTAATACTGGAAACAGTCCCAGAGCAACCACCAGTTCCAAACAGTCCAAAAGTCTTGGCAGAATTGAAGTCAGGATCCAAATTTAGCAGTTATGAGTTGCATGCTGTGGTTCAGGTTATGAAAGAAGAAAGCAGACTTTCTCCTCTGTAGGGCCAGGAAACTCATGCCCAGTGCATGATTTCATGTAGTGACCCACCCTTTATATGGATAAATCATAGGACCCTCAATGGTCTTGGAAAGCAAAGGATTCACAGGTGGTGGTGTCTCAACTGTCTGTGACGTCCCAGGGTTCAGCTGGAGTGACCCTGGGGGACAAGCAAGGGAAAGGATCACAAAGATTGCAGAAGACCAAGAAGAAAAATTGAAACACACAACTTTCTAGAGTATCTTGTATATACTGTAATGTAACAAAGCAGTGATATGTGTACCTTCTCAAAACAGCATCTAATGACTAATCCATAGCACCATTTTTACACCCTTCTCTGAGCCAGCTGTCAATTTTATATTTACATTTCCTATAGACCATGTCTTTCTACTATTCATGATAGCTCCATCAGTCACAAAATCACGTTATGTACTCAGAAAGGCTTTGGCAGCTGTAAGAATTCAGCAGACAAAGGAGCAGTGAATGCTTAAGTCATCAGTTCCCATTTTACCCAGGCTTGCAAACGCTGAAGGATCAATTGCTGTTTTGCTGTTGTAGTGATTTGCCTCCTGAAAATGCTTGGGAGTAGTGGCACAGTCCATGTACTGACACACAGACCCCTGTGCTGAAGTCCCTGTGTCACTGAGAAGGAACATTGGCACTTGAGGACAACTCGGGGAAACTAAATCAAGTCTCTGCACCACATAATCTTGTCTCTTCTACCTTCACTTTTTGACAGTTATGGATTTTACTTCACTTATATACACGGCAGGAGTGAGTACTATTGTGTTAGAAGGCACCCAGCCCTTTAAAAGGCATTAATTCTTCTATTACAAGGGAGAAGTGCACAGATAATAGACAGATTAACAGAGCTTTCTCTTCAGCTTTTACTGTCTGTTTGGTAACATTCTCACCATCATAAACAAGGACATGACCATTACTTGTTAACCACTCTAAATCAACTAGTAATCTACTGCTCCCAACTGACAAAAAGGAACTAAGAAAATACAACAGCTTTCCAGTAACATCTGTAGCACCATATGTCAAGGAAGGACAACCATGGGCACGTCAAAGCAATGTTCAGGACATTAGAATAAGGCTTGTAAAGTGGTGATCTCATAATAATCTCTGACATAAAGTCCTGGAAAGTCTCCATTATCCTAAAGAGATGATGGACTATGGCCTCTGAGCTAATCAGAACTTTGTCCTCTCTTCTCCTGTTTTGTTGTGTTTTGTTTGTCTGTTCCCAGCTCTAATTCAGATAAAGCTGATGGATTTCTGGAGGCTACTTGTGTTCTGCTGCTCTACTGCTGATCCACCATCTCAGTTGCCATAGAGACAAGATCTAGGAGCCATGGATGAGGATGGGAGAGAAGCTTCCCACAGGCTGTCCTCTGGAGCGCTCTGGCAGGGCCTTTCTCAGCAGGTACTGAGAGAGTCGGGATCAGTCTCTGAAGGTGAGGAAGAGTCAGCAGGTGCTGATGCAGTGACCCACGAGGGGGACTTGCAAACACATTACATTGCCATTCAAAGAAATTCCAGGTACTATCGATCCATGAGGCTGCCAAACAGAGGGAAAAGAAAAGCTTCGAGAGAGGCGATACACTTGGGGCGTGCTACAGGTGAGTACTGACCCAAACAGCATTATGCTTCCTTTTCCAATGAGACTAGGAACTCTAGGGGTCCATGGGAATAGAAAAGGGACAGGGAAGATGGAAAGCAGCTCAGCAGTCACTGTGGAACACCCCTGCCATGGGGTGCTGCCCTGTGCTCAGCATGGAAGTGTAAAATGCTTGGACATTTAAACACAACTCATGGCAGAGAATCTAAACATATGTGGGACTCTGCACTGCCACCCCTCTGCTATCTAAGAGAAAAATAACAAACAGGGAAAGACATGAAGCTGTCCACGAAGCAGGGACTTCTTTAGCATACAGAAAGGACATATTCAAAAGTACTGAGACCTATGCAAGTAAGTGTATGGCAAGGTAAACAAAGTGTAGAGAAAACAGTCAGCAAAACCAGAGGAAATTGCAATGGGCTGTTATGAGGGGAAAACAAGACTTCTCTGAGAGTGTATTTGCTGCCACTTTGCATTAAAGACATCTGTAAGAAACACCTAAGCTCCCTTTGAACTAGGAGGATGAAATAACAGGAACACCATCCAGAACATACATGCATTCAGCCATGGCTTCAGGAGAAAAGGAATGAGTTGGCTTTCTCTGAGTATGAGCAATACAGAGAATAACTGCAAGGCCAGGCTGTGACTGAGCTGGAACCTTGTCTGAGCAGCTGTCTGTGAAAGAAGAAAGGGAGAGGGAGAGGGAGAGGGAGAGGGGAAGAGAAGAGAAGAGAAGAGAAGAGAAGAGAAGAGTCAGGAAAGGAGCTACTGCAACATACTCAGAAGAACTGGAAATAGGGCTGCAAGAAGAAAATTTAAGTTGTTTCAATCTAAGCACTAAATGAGAGTGATTATGAATTGGGAATACAGAAAACACCCTTTGCTTCATCTCTCATGTGCTCAGAGAAATTGAACTTTATAATCCCTCCACAGCAAAGATACCAATCCTATCTTCAGGGTATAATCTAACAGAATCAATGCACTGGACTCTGGATAGCTGCATGTGTCAAAATGGTACACTACTGCTTAGGTTCAAGCCACTGAAAGCTATTGCTTTGTTTTGCAGCAGTAAAGCCATTGTTTCAGCCCCTGAAAGTAGATAAGTTCTCTAAGAAAACAAAGAACAAACATCCTCTACTCCAAAGTAAAAGATGTTTGGGAAATGTCCCCAAGAAAATAGGTGTCTCCTGCCTGCTTCACCAAGGCAACTGTGCTATTTCAGCAGTATAAAGGCCCATTCAACCCTGTGGCGTGGACAGAAGGAAAGTTCCCTCCCTTCTCCAAGTTTCCAAACAGACAGCAGCAGAGCAAAGAGCTTCTGTTTAATATTCTGCTACTGTTGCAATGAGGTTTGTGGACAAACTGAGTGTCGCCTATGCCAGAGCAGAGCTGCTCTCCACCCTGCGGGTGCAGACAGGACCAGAGCAGAGCCATCCTCTCACCACCCTCCCAGAGCAAGGCTGCAGAGTGAGTACAGCACAGGCTCACCCTCCCTCCTGCTCCCCGGGTGCCACACTGCTACTGACGAGCCCCTCGCCCCTGCGACCTGTTCTACCACCACTGCAGCACCAGCACAGGAGGACACACCTTCTCCACACACCCGCAGCATCACAGCTCCAGGACTTCAGCACAGGAGGACATCCCTCATGCCTGGCAGTGTCACTGAGGAAGGACAAGCTGGCAGAAGGGCTTCTCTCTTAGCAGCTCCATAGAGCATCCACAGAGGCTGACCTGCGCTCCTCTCCCACCTGTGCCTGTGCTCCCACTGGTGAAACAAGATCTGTTCCAAACACGGCTTTCTCTTCCACATCTGCAATTGTTCAGCAAGGCACACTGGGAGCATTTCTTCTCTCCAGTCTGTTCAGCAAGACCTGGGCTAGGAGCAATAGCTCTTTCTCCAGGGTGACTATAGCAAGATCATCTCAGAGCCACGGCTTCTAAATTCAGCTAGTATTGTGTCAACAGCTCTTCTGCCCTCTCCCTCTACTTCACTGAGTCCATCCCCTGAAGCTGGACAGCAGGTGCTTCTACATCAGCCTCATTTGTAGCAGGAACTTCTGACAGCATTTGCTGACGTGCATGGAAGCGAGGGATGGGTGAGCTATTTTATCTTGCCTTCCAACCCATCTGAACAGCAGCTATCCAAAAATGTGACTCAAGCTCAAATGTTAACCTGCTCTCATTTTGCTTGGGGAATGACTGGAGGGGAGGAGAGGGGAGGGAAGGAAGATAGGAAGAGAGGGAAAGATACAGGGGAAAAGACAGAGTAGGCTATAAAATGAGAAAAATAAAGACTCAAGAAATGAGATCACAAAAAACGGTTTAAAGTAATCTAAATCCAGCAGAGGGAGAGGCCTTTATATAGGCACCTTTTGCACCATCCCACCTTTGGTTTATAGCTTAGGAGGTGTTTTCCTTGAACTGGAAAAAGAGTTGTTTGGGTTATTTTGAAGCAATCTCTTCTGGCAAAAGGAGAAAGTGTTTAAACTATTTAAAGTTGATAGCTCAAACTTCTGTTTCATAAGCTCTTGGCACTATTTTGGGAAGTTTTAAAACTCTGGATGTCACCCCTTCTCTCTGAAAATTTATTAAAAGAGTGCATCAGAAACTGACCTCAGTGAGAGCATTGACCTGACTGTCCAGTTCGAAATGCAAGCAGAATTATGACTTAGACCAAAATATTTCTAATAAAAAACCCAAAAAACTAAGGTCATTTATCAACAAACCTCAAACAACAGGAGGTTTCATTTGAAAAGTGAGATGCATCTTCTCCTGCCAAGTACTGCAGTAGTAAGCCATGGACTTAATACAACTTTGGCTCCCTGTGAAAGGATCAGAGGTTCATCTGAGGGAAATCGGGAAGCAATTAAAAGTAAAGCTCCTGTCTCACCCAAATCTAACCTTGATTTGTCCAGTAAACTGAACATCTACTGTGTGCCTGAAAGCAGAGCAGTAAGGAAGCCTTGACTTGGGAAACCAAATACTGGCATGCCCCGGCACACACAGCTAAACCTTTTCTGCTTCAAGGATTGCACTGAAAATCACCAGTTTGCAGTGGTGAGAGTGCTACTCACGGACGTAAGAACTGATACCATGTATCCAACTTTACCTTTTCTCAGTTGCATTTGCAGCTGTGTCAAAGGCTGTACCATCTTGCAAGCTGATGACACTTTGATCTTGTTTGAAAATCAAAGCTTAAATGTAACCACATTTGTGTCTATGGTCTTCCTATTGCCTTTGGTGTAAGCAAACCACTATCTACGGTAAAAGTAAATTAAAAAAATGACTGTTTTAACACTCTCTTGGCTTTCTTTTATGTTACAGGTTCACTCAAAAACAATGAGCCCATCAAAGAGCCTCTGAATGTTTTATCTCATAAGGGATCACCATCTCCAGCAAACTCTGATGAGACGACGTTAGACAAATTATGGCTCCAAAGGTAAGGAGGTTCCCACATAGAGAATTCACTGTCCCTCCACTGAAAACTCCAGTCAGAGTGGTGTCAGAGCAGGAATGCTTTGGGAAGGACAGCTGGACTAACTGTATCCATCCCATCTCACCTTGACTTATGGTGCTGCTTAATGATACATATTGTATGGTACTAGTGTCACAGTATAAAGGGTCTTAACAATGTGGGCTTGGAGAAGACACCGGAGGAAAAAGAGGGAACAAGAAGACAGTGGGGAAGATGGGAAAAAGGGAAATGTGATGCAGGATCACCCAGTGGTGTAAGCAGAATGAGCAGACTGCTTTAAGTAGCTAGTTAAGAGAATAAAGAGAGCCTGTGGGCATTTCCTTGTGGAACATCCCAACATCAGGGCAATCCCATTGTTGGCCTTCACAGGGGGCTCTCCTGAAGCCTGTTATGTAACCCCACATGGAAAACAGGATTTTATAGCTGAAGAAGTAGCTACAAAGGTGTTTTCTAAAGTATTCTGACTTTCTGTTTGCTGTTTACTTTGGAGAACTGTTAAGCAACAGGGGCTTTCAGTGAGGTAGCCCTTTTTGGCTTAAATCCCTCAACAACCGATGTCCAGCAAAAGGCCCTGATCCCACAACCTGTAAAGGTACATATGTCCCATAAATCTATCCTCACCCCTGCTCTATTGCCACTGCAGCCAGGCAAAAAGAAGAGCAGCTACCTAGCCTTACATTTTCAAATACGACCTAAGTATTCTCCCAAACTCCCTCTCCTGCTCTTATATGTAAAAGTGTGAGACAGTCCCTGCTGGTATTGTAGATCAAGCTGGAAGCACCAAACCCTTGCCCTCTAAGGGTGCATGCATCATGCTGCACCGTCTGGTCCTAGTTACTGAGGCCAGCTGTGTTGGAGTAATGCATAGTACCTTCCCAGGCACCTTTCCTTATGGAGAGGACTCCAGTAAAACAATTTTAGCCAAGTGTCAAGTTGGATTTAAATTAATTAATTGCCTTGGCTGAAATTGGTTGTCCTTTGGCTGTAAACTGAGCATATGAAACTAGACAGCCACAGTCTGCTGCAATGTCAAACCCATCTGTCTTCCTTTCTTTGTGGCATAATCATCACTGTCAGTCTCTGACATCCTGACACTGACACTCAGGCAGCTCTGAAATGTGCAAATTCTGGTTCTCCCTGGAGCTGGAAACAATGAGCCTGTGCTGAGAGTCAGTTTTATCAAAGATGCTGCTGTGCACAGATCCTGACAGGTCAGCACAGATTCTAAGTCATGTCTTCTAAAAGCAGGCAATGCTGCTGAGTGACATCAACGCTCTCTTGAAACTGAGCACAGAGATTTGACAGAGAATGGCACCAGAGTTACAGCTCAAACTCAACCCATGTCTTCTACCCTTCTCCAGAGAACAGCTATAATTTATAACAGAGCCACTAGAAATGTGCATTGAGAAAGCCTGAAGGAGCCTAAGGATATTGCCATTATTTACAGTAATCCCTATTTTCTCCCTTCTCTTGGAAATAAGGCCATTATGCAGATAAGACATCTAAAATATTATCATTAGTGTCAAGAAATGTCTTTAATCTCTCCCCAAAAGAATAAATATGGTATCTGTCAGCTGAGAGTTCTTCTGAAGGCAGAAGCTGGCAGTTCTGCAGAAGGGACAGTACAGGCACCTCTGGGAAGGCCCTTGGGGTTCTCAGGAGTGAGCCATCACAGTCCTGAGGGCAAGTGGGGTAGCAGTGCTGCATCTCTTCACAGTCAGCAGCATCCTACAGCAACCATCTAAATGCTAGGGCTGGGCAGGCACAATCCCTTCTCCTTGCATGAAGATAAAAAGCAGGTTTGACACAAATGGATTCTTCCCAGGAAGGGATGTCACTTCACATATAGCCATGCTGCATAATTCAAGACAGGAAGTAAACACAGCTGGGGAATGTAGTAAATGGCTCAGGAAAGGGAATTGTATGTTGTACTCAGAGGCTTTGATTCAAATCTATATGTCTTTCAAAGGTCTGAGAGTAGTAAAGTAATTCACTGATCTCAGAACATGGATGTTTGAAAGCAGGATGTCCTCAAATGTTACTGCTGGGGTTCCAAAATCTGCCATGCACCCTCCATAAGACACTTCCTAAGAGCAATCTTAAGCATAGCTATGCTCAAATGATTTTTTTCCCCCATGACCTTTCTCCCATGGCATCTCCAGCTCTGCCTAAGCACTCTAGAGCCCTCCACAATATCCTGTGTCTCCCTCTCGATCTTCTGCATTGTACAAAGGTCCAAACCCCTACCATGACCAGCTGCTTCTGACAGCTCACTTGCCTATCCAGAGTGTCCCTTCACAGCTCTCAGCCTCAGCTGAAAGCAGCTCCCACAGAGACCAGAAAATTAGTAATTTCAGGCCCTAGAAAGGAGACTCACTAGTCAGTGTCTACCTTATATTGCCAACAAATAGGACGTTGACTTCTCTTCGTTCCTAGTACAATACAGATGTTCCAGCAGCACGACAGCATTATTTACCTATCATTTCCCACCGAGTCAGATCCAAAAATTATGTCTTTTTTAAGGGCCACTAGATACACTGGAAGAGAAATTCAGTGTGAAATTTCACTTTTCAAAGCTCACAGTGAGATCATTGGTCTACCAGTGCAGAACAAACTATTCCTTTATGCTGCTCATGAAACCTTCAATTCAGAGAAACCAGAGTCATCTAAAAATCATTTGATTATGTTTGATCTGAGCTCAAAGAATAGAAGTACTACAACAGTGGATACTAATAGTCACCTTCAGGAGGAAGAGGGAATCTAACTTGTTTGAATTCATGCAAACGTGCATTAGAGAGAAACAGTCCATTTGTGAAATAGCACAGCACCCTGCAGGGATTACCATCCCGTCGCCCAGCACTCTTGGTCCTGGGCAGCAGAGGGCACTGCTTTTATAGCCAGATTTAACCAGAAAAGCAGGGAAAACCTCTGGAGGGCTGGTATCTGGATTGCACAAGGCCCTTTATCGTACATGTGCAGCTTTCTTCTACTTATGAAACACGTTTCCTACAGTCACCACTTGTCTCTCTGCTGCCGACTGTGCTTCAATTTCCAGGTGGTGAAGTTGGGAGTAGCTGGTGCAAAAACCTGTTGACCAAATCTTTAAATTTTGTAGCTCTATAATAATTTTTTGCTCTTTTAGAAATAGAGATAGATAATTTTTTTATATCCTTCTTTCTGTACAATCTGTATCTTAAAAAGACTAAGAGCAACTGTACTTGCCAGAATTATTTTTAAAACGAAGAAACTTTCAGTAAAAATAGCCACTGTAGGTATTAAAATGTCATTACTGTCAACATCTCATATTTCACAAGATCACTTAGAATAGCAAGCAATAACATACACAGTTCTAATTAAGCATGGAGCTGATGGAGATCCCAGTCCCAGTCTGCCCACCTATTCCACCCAGTCTCTGCTTGCCAGGTTTTTCAGCCCAGCCTTACTGTGCAAGGTTGGCTTTACCCTCCAGGTCTCCCAGTTTGATCTGTTTCATCTGGACCCCTCCGGTCTTCAATTAATTTCTTTGTTTCACTCCTTTTCTATCAGCTTCAACTTGTGATTCCCCACACAATTTCCTCAGCCTACTATTTCTCAAATACATTATTCCTCTCTCTTGCCTCCTGCGGCTCATATCTCTGTGTTCCCCTGTCATTCCCCAGGCTCTGCACCCTTTGGCTCCTCATACAATCTTAGTATCCCACCCCTCCTCCCAGCTCCAGTGCCAAATCTTACAGCCATTTTCAACTCACCATTTTCTGAAGCATCCAGCTGTGAGTGAGTTCCTGTCTTCACAGCAGCCTCCTGATCCAGAAGTAGACCCCTTCCTTCCCATGCTTCTCTCATCATGCTGACTGGATCCAGCACAAGGATCACTGAGGACTCCACAAAAAGGGCTTTATTTATATATTTATATCAAATGAGGCCTTTGTTCATAGTGCCTAGAGCTGGAGCAGGCAGCTTTTACAGCTACAGTATCAGAAAAGATCCCCTCAGCAGAGGACTTGTTCTCTCCATGGGCAATAGCCCAGGGATTTTAGGTGCTAAAATCTAAGTCTGAAATTTGTGTGTGTTGCAGAGAGCGGAAAAGGGCCTATAATGCTGTGGATTTTCATGAGTTTGGCAAAGACAAAACCCTGGCAAATCCCAAATTTCAACTTGCGTATCAACACAAACCAAAGCTTCTCAAAGGACAGAACAACAGTTTTGCTGTTTTCCTTTAATAGGTATCCGAGAATATTTTCCTAAGTCTAATAAATTGCTAATTATTTTTAATATATAAAAAATAACTTTCTATGGCAGATAGTCAGTAACAAAAATGTAACCCTGATGATTATGAGTATCAAAAGGTTAGAAACACCTAAAGGTAAGAATTTAATAAACAGAATTTCTGAACTTTTTTAGTTATTATAGTAAGGCTGCCAGCCTCAACAGATATAACTAAGGTATTTTGATGAAAGCTTAAGGAGGTTCAGGAGAACAGATATGCTCTTATCCTTTAGGATCTAAAAATACTATGGATGAGGAGTTCCACTTATCTACCATTAAAAAGTAAAAATTCAGGAGCAAAAATTGCAAAGACACACCCATTGCCAAAATCATTCCTACAAACCATACATGAACAAAGGGAACCTGAATGAACCTGAGGTATGAAAATATCCTTGACTAGGTATAACATTATTCAAATCTATTACTAACTTCACACTTCTCCATAAATTTGGTTAGTTCAGATTAAAACGGTGCTTCTTACCTCATCTTGTGGCCTTTCTTGGTGTGAAACTCCCACTGACTAGAAGGTTGTGGGAAATTTTTCATGAATAAGATCTGCTGGACTGCCTCTTCTCTTTTTAGTTTCTAGAAGAGGAGGTCTAATTTCTAAAAATTACTGTAAGAGAACATTTTAAAAATGCATTTAATTTTCCTTTGAAAATGAGCTCTTTGCACAGCTTTGTTCTATGGATTGCTTGTGAGTTTAAATGCACATAATAAATTTTAATTCAAATGATTACTCATTTTTCAAAATTACTAGTGCCTGAAAATACAAACCAAGATTGGAAATTCATCCTCCAAGCATAACTTAAATGAGATAATTATAATAAACTAATTTTAAACTCACACCAATTAGCACATTTTAACACAACCATGGGCCAGGTCAGCCAACATTTTGGATCTTTTTCAAGAGCAGTACAGTGAAGATGGGAACAGCCTGCAACCACATGAACCCCTTCTTTGCAGATCATAGGCAAGTTCAGACCCACTTTCCCTTGCCCACAGGGAGCTGAGCCATGGTCATGTTCCATGTCAATAAAGCATGGCCATCAAGGATCATTTCCAGTGCCTGTTTGCTTGGGCATGATAAGAATTCCAAAGACAGAGCTGGGATGTGGTCTGCTGGGCCATTGTGTGACTTCTGTCACCAACAAGAGGACAGGTCATGGAGCAGGACCTGAGCAGTGCTGGAGGAGGATTTTTAACCAGTTGCTTTAATGTATGTTGTTCTAGTAGTCAGACTCTTTCTTTCCCTCTACAACTAGACAGGAAATTTTAGGATGAATTAAAGGGATTTTGGTGAGAAAACTGGTTTGTCATCAGGAGATTGCACTGATTTTGATAAGTAGGGGAAAGCTTTTTAGGCTCTGGATCAAATTCTTTGTTGCTACAGTGAGAGAAGAAAGAAAACCCACTCCAAACTCCTACCTGATGGCTAAGATTAGGTGGAGTAAGAACCTCTCCAAGCCTGAGCCTGCTGTTCCACAGCAGTGCAAAATGATCCAAGGTGGCACTGCCATAGCCCTGCCATCCATCTGCATGCCTGCCACCTCTGCTCTATTGGCACTGTAGTGAGACAATACACACACACACACAAAACTAGTCCTACCAAGAAAAAAAGGAACCATTTTCCACCAGTTTATCTGCCCAAACCTGCTCACTGAAAATGAGACAAGCTTGAGTGAGAGCTGGCATAGCTGCAGAGGCAGAAATCTGCCTCAGGGGGTTGAATGAGAAATGGAATTGAGCAGCTAGGTCAGCTTAAACTGCACACAAAGTCTTAATAATTGTGGAAGCAGGGAGGAAGAAAGAGGCTGTTACATTGGAAGTACTCCACAGAAATAGTTCAGTATCAACTGACTTTAAGTGGCATTTGGTGAATAAGGCATTCACCAGGTTCAGACACCTTTCCCAGTGACCAGAGAAAGCAGAGCTGTTCCAGGAAGAGAGACCAATGTGCCCTGGAACAGGCAGTAACGTGTGGGATGTGAGGGAATGACACAGCCATGACTCCGGCCTGGATCCCCCACCACCAGCATGAACATCTCTGTCACCAGAAGCACTTGTCTGCCTGCCTTTAGTTTGCCTGACAAACTTTAAAAGCTTTCTGTTTTGTCCCCGTACAGAAAAGCAAGATTTAGAAAATCGCAGGACAAAAATATCTATTTCTTGCTAAATATCATTTTTTGTTCCAGTCCCAGAGCACTGGGAGCACTCTGTCACCTCGCTTGGAGAAAAAGTATTTCTCACACATTTGTTGTTTATGGACATTCTCTGTATGTCAGCGTGAAGTACAAGAATAAGGCTGGAAAGCAAGATAGAGCAACGTCTTTGAAAGACCAAATTGCAATTAAAAAAGGAAAAAGTTCTAAAGGAAGGAAAAGTGGGAGTATTGGTCATTGCTACGCAGTGAAGCATCTCTGAGACACAAATATACCGCTGCGGCCTCCCATGGCCACAGGGGGCATTTCACTCGCAGCTATGTTCTCACCTCTTCAGAGCTTCCGTTTTATTATCATTAGTATTTTCAGTGATATTTTCAAGTTTTTAACTCAGACCAGAAGCGAAATTATGTAGGAAGAAATGAAGAGAAAGGGAAGACAGGCAGGATCAAATTACCTGACAGTTATGGGCTTATGAAAAGATGCTTCCTGTATCTGAATGTTTTTCATAGCATGACCCAGACACTTCTTCTAAAAAGAAATTTCAATTTTCAACAGATTTAACCCTTGGGAGTGGAGCAATGTGTTAAAGTCTTAAAGCATACTTCTGAAAGAATTTTTTTTCTTAGTAAATGCACCCAAGAGTTGAATTTAGATATATATTCATTCCAGCAGTGTCAGTAAGAGCTTATGCACCCATTTCCCCTTGCAAACAGGAGAGGACTCCAAACTGCTCTTGGCCCTTCCCTTTAGAAAACAGTAAACAGCTTATCTGGTTTTCCAGAATTCAGGATAATGAAGAGGCTCCCTTTTTCTCAGAAAGCAGCTTTTTAGCATCCCACCCACTCACCAAAACCCTTGACAATATTCTTGTCCTGGCAGGAAGCCACCAAAACATCAGTCGTTAGGCAGACTCTCTGCTGCTTTATCCCTTCCACAAGGCTTTGGCCGCCCCCTCACTCACCTGGTCTCCCCAAACCCCTAATCCCCAGTGTTGAATGGCTGAGAACCCACTTCCCTCCTGTATTGACCATCTACCCAGTGACAATCTCAGCCTCAGCTCTCAGGCTGTCCTCCTCCTCTCCAAGTACAGAACAGGCTCCAGCTCTCACCCTCAGCCTGGAATTTCCTTTCGGTTGTCTGGTCCTTCCAACCTCCTGGTCCGGGACTGGACATGGACTGGGCTCACAGCCTTCTCTGAGCCCTCAATGACATTTCCAGCTGTTTTTCTTTCCCGTTCTGCTTCTTAATGACTTAATGACTGAGCTCTCCAGTGTGCCAGATCTAGATCTAGTTCACATAAGCTGAAGGACTTTTTCTGGACATATTATCATGTGCTGATTAGAAGTTGTCCTGACATATCAATTAGCAAAAACAATATAAAAACATTAAAAAGGAAGCAAGTTTACACATACAGACCAACACTCAGATTTTTAAGCTGTTACATAAATTACCTTATCACATACAGAAAAAAAATCACTGTTATTTATGCAACAGGGAAAAAGCGAGCACAAGGAATAGCTGAGCATTTTCCCTCTGTTAACTCCTCAGTTGCAATGTGGTGCAGATGACGTTTTTTTGGCTGAGAGTTATTAACGTGTAGGGAAGAGCTGCACCCAACCTGTCCACAAGCACTCGAACTGATCCGAGGGTGTAACCCTACTATGGAGCTCAAGAGGATTTATCCCCGAGGCGGAAAAACAATTACCTGAACGAAGACAGATATAGATCGTTGAGGACTGAGATACTTACTGCCTAAACGAGGCAATATATCCTTATGGAAGTAGCGACGCTAAGGAAAGGGAGACGGGGGAAATGACCGAGCGGGTGCGAAGCCCTGCCGGAGGAGAGGCGGCCAGCGGCCAATCCTGTGGGGTAATCAGGGGTGCGCTTCCCGGCAGAAGGGATTAGGCTGAGTTTCCCAGTTACATTCCTTCATCTCAGGGTTTCGCTCCTGGAGAAGAAATGCACCATATGCACCAGATCTGGAAGCAGTTCAGGAGAGTCCCCCGCTCCCACGCCTTTTTCTCCCTCAAAGCCGGCGCCAGCCGCACATAGGCAGAGAGGTGCAGGGGATGGGGGGCAGCGCTGCGCCCCGGGGCTGAGGGAGGAAAGGTCAGTGTCAGGGCAGGACCCCCGCCCGCTGGGGGGTGGCCGTGCATGGAGGGGCCCGGGCTGGTGCGTGGGGTGGGATGAGGTGTGTGGGTGCTCGCTGGGGGAGGGTGCCTCGCTGGGGAGGAAGGCGGGGATGGAGAAGGGGCTTCCCGGCATCTGAGGAAAGAGCCTCTCTGCAGGAGCGCAGGGGGGATGGAGGTAGGGGTGCTTGTGAAGGTGGGGAGCCCCTGGGGCAAGGATTGCTGCCTTTTGGGGGAGGCTTTGAGGAGGAGGGAGTCAGCCTCCCGGCGGAGGTGGGACCTGCGTTGGAGCGCTGGAGGGCAGCGGGGGCTGAGGAGGTCTCTGCGGGCAGGAGAACCGGGTACGGGGTGGGGGGCTCTGAGAGAGGAGCAACGACCTGAGGGGTCTGAGAGAGCTTGGACAAGATTTTAGAGGCGCGGAGAGGGTCTGCAGAGGGGGCTCTGAGGCGCTGGAGGAGAACCCTGTGTTTCAGGTGGCAGCTCCGAGGGGCTCCGAGGGAGCGGGGCTAGGAACTCTGCCGGGCTTCGAGGGGTCTCGGGAGGGATTTGGGGAAGCCTGAGGGAGCTCCGCTGGGATGTGGCAGAGCTCCGCGGAGCCTCGGGGGAGATCTGGGAACGTGGAGAGGGGCTGCAAGGGGCTAGGAGGGCTCTGCGGGGCTTGCGGGAGCCCAAGGGGAGGCTCTGAGGGGATTTTGAGGGAGTCTCTGTGGGGAAGATCTGTGGGGAGGTTTGAGGGGGGTCTGAGGGGGCTCTGTGGGGATTTTGGTGGAGAGCCCCTGTGGATGCCTGATGGGGGGTCTGA
>VXBA01005309.1:1428419-1533816 GCA_013399895.1 Serilophus lunatus
GCCCGGCAGGTGAGGGGGAAGCGAGGGGCGCGGGCGGGCGGGCGGAGGGGCCGCTGTCCTGCCGCTGTCCCGCCGCGGCTCTGAGGGCTCTCGCTCCGCCTCCCGCAGGGACCCCCGCGCCGCCGCTGAGGAGACCACTGCCGCCGAGGCGCAGCCCGCACACCCCATGACGGCCGACTCCTGGAGGAACCTCATCGAGCACATCGGTAAGGAGCCGTGCCCGGCCGCGGAGCCGGGCGGGCTGTCCGGCCGCCGCTGCGCTCTCGCACAACTTCGCCGCTTGTGCCGCTCCCCGCCCCGGTGGCAGCACAGCAGCCCCTAGAGGTGCCCTCAGCCCAGCCGGGCCGCTTGTCCCTGAGCCTCTAAACCCACACCTGAGTCCCCGAACCCAGACCTAAACCTCCAGACTCAGACCTAAACTCCCAAACCCAGACCTAAACTCAAGCGGGGCGCGGCCAGAGGGAGCCTCGGGCCGGGTGAAGGGTTGTGCCGCGGGACCGCAGCTCCCCGTCCTTGCTGGGAACCCCCGCGCTGTTGGTGTAAAACATCATTATCGTGGCCTTTCGCCGTCGTTAGGGACATCAGGTATGTGTGCTGCCTGTCGGGAGATGAACGCTGTTGCTGAGCAGCCTGACTCCCGTTCATAACGATTACTTGTTGTAACTATGAAACAACTAGTCATTAAGGCTACCCCAAACTTTCTGCTAATTAAGATTTTGTGTACTCAAAAGACGTAAGACTAAAGTATTATGTCACTCACCTTGTTGGACATTAGTTGGATGCACTGGGGTTTGCATCTATCCAATGTAACAGCCAGTGGCATAGCATTTGCAACAGAGGAGTAGGTGATTTTATCATTTGTGGTCTCTAAAAAGGCAGAGTTGAGGTTATCTGGGTGGTTGTGGAGGAGAGGACTGTTATGCTTTTGCTCTTGTGGTTTGGAGGTTTTTTTAATTATTTTTTGTGGGATGCAGAGAGGGCCTTCACAGCTTGTTTCTTGGTTTCCCACATCAGAATCGTGACATTCCTCAGAGGGATTTGGGCAATGGCAAAGTTAAACCCCATCCTGAGGCAGGGTTTGTGGTGGAAATACACAAGCTTTGTTTTTAAACAGTCCTGCTGAGTTGCAGGAAATGAAACAAACATACTTGAATCTGAAGGGCAGGAATGTAGCACTTAGCATGGGAAAATTGGGTAGATAATTCTCATGAGCAGCAAAGCAAACCTCCCTGTCAGGAACAAGAAAACTCCTCACACTGTCTCCGCTGTTTGGTGACAGGCAAGACTGAATCTTGGTGCACCTGATGCCACTGGGACAGTGCTGGGGAAGGAGGCTGGTGTGAAAACAGCAGCTTGCCAGCATCTGTCAGACAAGCCAGCTGAGTTTGGGGCCTTCTGGAGGAAGGTGAACAATTTGCATGAGTGTTGCCAGACCTGTTACCTGCTTTTGGCTGTGTAGGTATTAATCTCCCAAGGGAGATGTGTCAAAACATTGTCAGTTTGCTGGGACTGTGCAGCCAAAAGATGAGATAAAAATACTAAAACCAGCAGGAGTTCAAAACAACCCAGTTGCTCTATTCATATATATGTTTGTGTGTTGTATATCAGAGGGAACCTGTGCAAAAGCTCTGCACACATCAATGTAACTGCAAGTAGGTCTGTTGTACCTTCACGGAGGAGAAAGGTTTTGACAGCCAGAGACATTACACTTTTCCCTAACAGAGGTGTTACATCAAATGGCTGGAGAACGCTCGCTTCCTTTCCTCCCTCCTGCCTTTGAGGCATCAGTGGACTTCTTGCTTGAAACTGGAGCAGAGAATTTCAGAGAAAACATCTCTGGGCCTCCTGAGATTTTGCATAGCTTTCAATGTAATAACGTTTACTTTAAGAGCGCTGCTAACTCTCTAAGGCGAGGATTTCCACAATTAGTAACTAGTTTTTCAATTACCCTCCCAGGTTTTGAGAGAGCTGGGAAGGGAGACTGTGACAGCAAAATTAAATGGAATAAACAGAAAGGGAAAAGTCTGTTACATGCTGTGTAACCACACCTTAGGAAGATCAGCCTTAAATGCTAAAGTCAACAGATTAACACCAAACTCATGCTCTGACCACAGGGTTAACATTTAGCCAGGTCACAGTAGGGCCAGTTGGGACAGTAAGCAACGAAGGGAGCTTGTACAGATCTCTGACATTTTGTACTTGTTCACTTACTAAATCATTATATCATCGGAGTTACATTCAGCTATAACATTTAACAGCTTCTTTCTGCACATTCGGTCAGTTCCAAGATGTATTGTTCTCCTTTCAACATGTCAAAACCCTGTTCCCTAACCTTGAGTCTGCCAGCTATCCTGTGCTGTGGCCATCTCCTGCTCCATCTGGATGAGGCTTTGGCATAACTTCTCTCCCTCACTCTCATCTAAGTCACTTCTCTACCCATTGTAAGCTCTCTATAGACATATGATTAGACCTTTTAGACTAAGACAGTGGGAATATCTTTTATCCTTTCTAGTACAACCCTCCTTGTTTCTTCCTACCCTTCTGCCTAAACATCTATCTGCTTTTCATCTTCTGGTACCACCTTTCTGCTTTCTCCCCATACTGCTGCCTGTGGTGGAGCTTCAGGCAGTATCTCCTTAGCTCCCTTTACCTTGCTGTCATTTCCAAATGCGTGTGACTGTGGGTGCTTTTCCGCAGTCAGATCTCTCCATGTCTCTATTTGCCTTTGCCTGCCACTGATGGCTCCATAGGTCTCATCTGTTTAGTTGGTCAGTCAGGGAACCTGGAAACAAAATCAAGTTTCATTATCTGGATTTTATTTCCTTAGAAGCAAGGGGGAAGTAGTCTCAAGGATCTTTTTTAAAGAGCTCCTCTCCAGATGTGTGCAAGGAATCCTAAACCCCCATCACACAAAATATCCTCTGACTTGCAAAGCAGGCTCACCAGCATGACATGACTCTACAGTCAACACTGTAAGTGTAATTATTTCCAATATGAGTAAAGTAAATTACTCTTCAGCTTCCCAGCGTGTTTCCCCTCGAGTCAGGCACAGCCCACACTGCTGCAGGGTGTCACTCCCAGCCCTCCACGGGACAGAAGGACCCAGAGCCCTCCAGCACAGGCTGAGTGCACAGGTCAGTCCCACTGAAAGCAGCTCCCATTTAGCAGGTGCTCCACTCCGCTCCTGGAAGAGCCTTTCCACCCTGCTGCATGCTCAGCACCCTCATTGATGCTGAAAAACAGGCAGTGATTTTTTAGGAAAGCCATATAAGCCTAGCTGATGCAGAGAGAAATTACATAAGTGGCAGCAGCATGCAAACTTCAAGGGAAGTCTCCTCTGCTCAGTACCGTGTAGGAAGCTAACAGAAGCCTGTATGGTTCCCTAGGCACAGCTACCCTTACTGCTATTTTAATCCAGTGTTGAACATCTTTCCAGGAGGAAGAGATAACAGGATACACTTGCAGACTGCGGTAATGCTGTCCTTGTGCCTGCGCTTCCCCCCAGCATATTTCCCATATAGTTTTAGCAGTGACTGGTTCAGAGGCTTGTGGAAACTGGTACAGGGTTTTAATAAGCAGCTACACCTACATTTCTGCCCTCCCTAGACAAACTCCTGAACCTGCTGTCTCTCAGCTTATTACACACAAAATCTGCTTCTGAGATGAAATATGAATGCATGCGACCATATAAATTTTAACCCCTAATGATTCAGGCAAAATAAATTATTTAGGGTGGTTTTTTAACATCAAAGGCTTTTCTCTTTATTCATTCATGTTACACTTTGCAATTCAAGTATAAACCCAGGGAGATAATGGAAATCGTGCTTCTTTAATTTCAGTGAGGAAGGAGAGTGACTCGGAGCATGCTCATGCACTCTCATCTATACATATCTGCTAAATTATATTTTATATTCAAGCAATTAAAATTTTGGGTCCTGCAGATGGTTCAGAAAGAGAAATGGGACTGTTCAAAAGCCTTCAGAGAGAGAAAGGATGTTCTAAAGATGGCCAAGGAATGTCAGGATTCCTACTTCTTTCATGCTATCAGTTGAAATCAGGGGTGGGGGCCATTTCATCCATTCCCGAAGTTAGTAACTGAAACTCAGAAGACACCTCATGTGATTGATGTAGTGCCAGATGGTGTGAATTCAGGGCCTATTCCTTAGTGCTGTAGCATTCAGGTACCTTTTGAATGTTAATTTTCTGTCTTCAATCATCATGGAGACTGAGAAGGTAAAAAGGAGGCTATTAAGCAACGAGTCCAAGGCTAACCACAAAGTCAATACCAGAACAAGCTAGTAACTGTAGCTTGTTGTCCCAAAGCTTCACCTGCCTTAACAGCAGCACAGTGTTTCCTCATTAAGGATATTCATGGCCATCGAATTACTCCTTAAAGTCATTTCAATGTATGCAGTGTTACTTTTCCAGACACACAGTTAAACACATATATCAACCTATATAACTTGTAACATAGTAATATGACAGAAAATCAAGGTTTAAAAGACTTTTAAAAAAGTCTGGCAAATAACAAACCACTTCTTTTAGGTCTTGTGAGTGATCGTGGTTTCATCTGACTGTGTTACTAAATGTTTTGTGAGAGCAGATTGTTGACAACACTTTAGATTTAGAAACGGCCTTCCATTTATAGTTTCCACTTCTGGCTGAAATAGGAATGCTGTAATTGGCTTTGGCTCTGCACGGAAGGGATCTCTCTCACCTCTGCTGAGGTGAACCAGCGCAAAGCAATTGTCTACTTTTCTACTCTCTCATTCAGCTGTAACCTCTCAGACCTGTTATGTTCCCTCCTAGGGCTCTTGTACCAGGAATACCGAGACAAGTCTACGCGTGAGGAGATTGAAACCAGGCGACTGCAGGATTCACAGACAGACCCTGAAGACACTTCACCCAGTGAGGAAACTCCGTTAGAGGCAGAGCCTACAAGTACAACCGAACACAAAGCTCCACCACAAATCAGTTTGCTGAGGAATTCCAACTCCAGGTTCAACTTATGGCAGGATCTTCCCGAGATCCAGAGCAGCGGTGTCCTCAGCATCCTCCAGCCTGATGAGATCAAGCTGCAGGAGGTAATGGGGGGAAGCAGGGTGCTTCTTAACTCTGTTGCTGCTTTAAAAAGTGAGAGCGAATTAAGTTAGAGTGTCAAGATATAAAACCCAGAAGGTTCACAGCAGCCACAGACAAGCCTTGCCCTGCTGAGTATTTTCTGTGTTGCACTGGTTAGCACCACTCAGTCTTCTGTGAAACCACAGATGTTGTTCTATATGCTGTATGTTCTGTTGCTGCAGGATATTACTTGTAGCATAAAAAACTTTTCCCTTTTCTGATTCAGCTTTAGAAGCAATTTATAAGGGAAGAGGGATAATAAGGAGCTTTTACAATAGACCTTTTGGTTCCAGTGCACATTAGTCCTCTTCTGAAGTTACTGAAAGGACACATACTTTCCACTAGAAATCTTAGAAGAATTCAACCATTAACTGTAAGGTTTTGAATATGATGGCATCAGTAGAAGGAGAAGACACGGAGATTGGTAAACTTCTCATATTTAACTGTTGCTATTTGGAGTCTATTGCAAAAGAGTAACCAATAATTTGCATTCCAGCCAAACAGTGCAATGACATCACTGTTTTAGAGTCATACACTGTTGACTTACAGGGCTGCTTGAGACAGGGAAAGGAGTGGGTGGGGGTAGCTGCCATACAAGTAATGAAAACATCAGTTGCAAAACAACTTACAACTTGTTGCTATTTTGGAAAGTGTGGGGAGCCTGAGTTCTCTTTGTCAATGAGTAGCACTGCACTCATAGCCAGCAGTGGAGATGACAAGGCTCGTTTAGTATGTCATGTATATTGTAAAGGGCTTTCAAAGGCTCCATCCTGTGAGTCCAGCTGTATTCCTGCACTAGGATTGCTTCTGGTGAGGTGGTTGTGACAGTGTGTCTGTTCGTCTCTGGCTCATGAGTTTGTACCCAAGCAGCTGAAGAACATCTCAGGGTGTGAGCAGTACCCCCTAAGTTTACTTGGGCTTGCACAGTCATCACTGCTGAACACCTTGTGAGTCCTGTGCCAGTCCTGGCCAAGGCTGTAACTTCACCATCACGCTGGAAAGGCTCATCCTGTGCACCCCAGGGGTGTGATGGGCAGGGCTGTGCTGCTCACACCCTCACTGGCAGGGACACATGTTTACACACAGTAACTTGAGCTGGCAAGCACAGGGTGTTAGTGAGCCAGGGTTAGAGCTGAAGGTGACTGAAATGATGTGTTGCATTTCTGTGTTCTTCTTCTGCCCAGGTTATTTCCATATCAGATTTGTTCTGTTTACCTGGCAAAACATGGTATGCCCAAAAGTCAGCATTAAAAAAACAATCTGGCATCTGAAAAATTACAAGTTTTTCCTTTTGCTTCAAAATGAAGAGTCTTTTTACAGAGAAATAGTTGCTTAAAAGTGTGCATTATAGATTTCAAAGCCTCCCATTTCTGCTTAGTTACATTCATTACCTGTAGGTGTTTTAAGGAAAAAATCTCTGCTGCTAAACCCCAACATTAATTGTGCTCAATTTTCTCCTCTCTGCTTAAATAACAAGAGAAATAAAGCAGATGGAGAATGGGACAGTGCTGCCTTAAAGAAGTGCTGTGCTTTCTCCAATGTTGGTTTCTCACAGATGAAATTTCTTCCTGTTTGTTCTGGGATTAGCACAGTAAGAGATTATAAAATTGCTCAAAGCCAGAAAGCTGTGAAATTGGCTGAACATTGAATAGATAAAGTGGAGGATTTGCTTTGTGAGGGGAGTCAAGGACAGAAAACAAGGAGGGCTGAAGAAATCACTGAGGCAACTGAAGAGATGGTGTTGAATCCAGCCTTGCTAAAAGCAAGCACTGCTTGCTTCTGCAGTGCTGGAACCTGCTCAAGTTGGGTGTGAACTGTGAGCTGTACATGAGGGCTTGATTTAGTGAAGGGAAACCTTCAGCTTCATGAAGGAGAGTTGGAGAAATTTTCCTGAAGTACAGGACAGCAGAAATTATGGAATAAACATCTTAATGACAAAATCATTCCTATCTGACCCATTTTATCTTCAAAGCTGTGGTAAACCCAGGGAGTAGAAGGGCTTGCAGGTTTTCAGCCAAGAAAGGCAGAACAAAAGTATTATTTATACCACAGGGAAGAATACTGGTACAGAAATGCAAGGGAAGTGGAAGTTAACACTCCTGTTCACAGCTGAGGAAGGGAATGTCACCAGAGCTGTGATGGAGCAGGACTTGAACAGCCAGAGAAAAAGTCACTCATCTGCTGTAACCTTCAAAGTGAAAGGACAAGAGCAAGAAGAGGAATCTGATCTTTGTTACTGACCAAGATGGAAAATCATTGAGCAGCCTGTCAATGCAAGACAAAAAAAAAAAAAAAGACATGGGTGTTTTTCAAGCAACAAAACAAGAAACTTGCCTGGAAGAGCAATGGAAGGCAATTTGTAATTGCCCCCATTGGAACTAATGAGCCAGAAAAAGGAGTTTCAGGAAGATAAAAAAATCCCCCAAAGCCCCAAAACCAAACCCAATGCCCCCACCAAGATCTACATCCACCTTTCAGCAATTTCAGAAAAAAAACCATTAACCCTGGAAACTCAAAGAGAATTCAGAAAGCAGTGGCCTCTGCCACACCAGTTTTCTCCATCTGAAGCACAAGTGAGAGCAGAAAGATATGAAACAAAACTGGAAAATGTGGCTGTGAATGCAGAGAAAGGAAGAACAAAAGAAAAGACATGGTACAGACTACAGAGGTCATGGAAATACAAAAATCATGTGCTACTGGAATAATCATTACAAGTGACAAAGTCATTGATAGGGTAGTTTTAATTACCCAGACATCTGTTGAACATCAAACAGAGCAAAACATGAATGACCAACGGCTTTCTTCTGACTCTAGAAAACATAATGATGCAAGAAGAACAAGCCAAAAGAAATTCTGTTTGGGCACTGACACAGAGTCAATGTGGAAGGAATGACAATGTAGCAGGGAAGAAAGTCCAAGAGAGAACACACTTCTGTGTTGTGAATTACATTAGAACAAATTCTGTCCCCAATGCACCAGGCTCTGAAGAGATAGCAATCCAGAGAAATGACATTTAATCCATGAAAATTCTTCCAGCATGAGCCTAAATTAGATACTGCTATGGCTTTTTTGTGGTTTAATCCTCTTTCCTAGTTCTCTTCCTTTTAGTCTGTCCTTGTTGTATTTACTTTATAGTTTCTTCATTTTGACCTTTCCTGCTTGCTAACTGTATTGATTACGTTATGGTTGGACTCCATCTTAGAGGTCTTTAAAAAACTAAACAGTTCCATGATTTTCCTACACCCTGTTTATCTTCTTTGTTTAAGGAGAGTTTGAGCTGAGTGGAACTCGCCCAAAACAATTTGTGAATAGTTTAGCAAAGTATTCTCCATCTTTGAACTGAGCCATTTTTTCTGAGATATATGAGCTTTGATACAAGCCTTTGCCAGTGATTATTTGGATTCAGGTCACTTTGGTGCTAGAAAAAGGGGCACAGACAGACTAATCTGCACCCGTGGTGTGCATTTAGATCAGAGAGCTTCTGCTCTGAAAAATCTTTGCTCAAGCAGAAGTTGTGTGCACTGGTGTCTCTGCGTGGAAGAGCACATTTGACAGGCAGGCAATCATTCTTTTTTGTTGTATTTTCACAAAAATGCCGAGGAAACACTTAATTTAATCTTCTTCTTTGAGCAAATCTTAGATTTGAAGCCTTCAGAGAGCTCTTGTGCTGGGCTTACTGCACTGACCCTGTGAAGGGAACGAGGTCTGAGTTGATCACAGCCAAAGCTGTGGCATCTAGTCAGAACAACATCCCTCCTAGACTAGACCAGGACTCCCCCTTCTACCTGGTGGGTTATGTGAAGGGCAGGGCCATCAAGAACAGATATTTCCAATCTATGCAGTAAAATACTCCATTGTCTCAGTGGGAATTTAGCCCGGAGGATTCATCTTGTCTTTGACGACCCTTATTTTTTCTCCTTTTTAATCTTCTTCGTTTCCTTCTTCCTCAGGCTTTACATCTCTTTTCCTTTCTCAGCTTTTCTGCCAGAACATAAGCAATAAAAATGATTAGCATATCTTTTAGGTGGTTATGAGAGTTCATGAAGTTAATGCCCCAGAGGACTGATAGAACAGCATTGGTCATGTTTCCAAGAAATAGTTTCAGACTCAAGAAGATAGTAATATATCAACTGACATTTAGTTGAGAATTTTTTTCTAGCATTTTTGCACTGTTGAGACCAGAGGCTGATGCCCTTTTTCCTGGTGACTGCTTAGAGCCAGCAAAGTTCAGTTACTCCACAGGGACCACATCATCGCATCCCATGGGAGGATGTTTAGTGCCAGTTTAGGATGTTCACAGTTCAATCCAAAATGGAAACAGCTGGCTGGGATCCTTGGAGCTACTACTTTGGGTCTGCAGACAACCAGCTGGATGAAAATTAGGAAACTAGTACCTTGCACATGCTGTGAACACTTCCAAAAGCTTGTCCCGACCAGTGGAGATGCTCTTTACATCTTCTTTAAATCAGAACCCTGTGCACTGGTGTTTTCACCGTGGAGTTCATTATTTCTTTAGGATGGCCTGCACTCTACACTTGCCCATGGACATCCCACTATGGTGAACAGCAAATGCACACAAATTAATTTCTTCAAACATAGGCAGAGGGGCTTCTGCAGACCAGGAAGCAACCTTGGAGAGGGAGCAAATCTTAGAGAGGAAGGTTTAAAGGCTATGGTGGAGTGGCAGATCTTGATCTTGGCTCTCATGACTATCCAGCAATCAAAGTTGGCAGAAAAAAATCCTGGAATGTCTGGAAAGTTACAGTGCAAAATGATTGGAGGGGTAAATCTACAGAGTATTTGGTAGGGACAAGCTGTCCCAACATGTCTTGTCTCACTCTTTGTTGTATCTTTGCCTATTTCCACTTCTGCTCTCATTTATCAAATGAAAAGGTACAGTTAAAGCTGTAATAGTTGCTTTTGGGACCAAGCCAGTCACACAGAAAGAGAGAGGTTCTCTCTCAAGTTCACTGGATGACTGGATGAAGCTACTGAGAGAGGTCAAGCTCATACTCCTCCACTTTTCTCATTAGGAATCTGGCCTTGAAAAAAAAAATCCAGCACCCTTAAACACTCTGTTCCATAGGCACTGACTGAGTTCATGCCTGTCCACACCCTCTGCTGTGTCTCCCTTTTGGGGGCTGAACCCCATTCTCTGGTGCAGGAAAGGACCACCTGTTTGACTTAACTGCTCACTGAGACTATTTCCTAGGCTACCAACCCAGCAAAGAGCTGACACATCACTTCAACTGCTATTTTAGCAGCTCTGGGTTGAGTAACAATCCCTCCTTGCTGTGCCCATCCTCCCAGACCTCGGACTGTAGCACAATGTCAGGGACACAACCCAGGTCTCTACCTTGGGTTCTCCTGTGATGCTCAGTGGATTATTTCCAGGAAAGGACCAAAAACTGATCAGAAGAGAATTTTAAATCATATCTTTAAAGAGAAAAAAACAACAAACAACAGCCAAGACACAAGACACACCCCCAGCTAATTTAGAAGATATATTAATTTATGCACAGCAGAAAAAAATCCTGCCCGTACCTGCAGCTCCACTGGATGTCCCTGGCTGTAGCTGGGCCCCGCAGCCACTGGAAACTGGCAGAGCTCAGGGCCTGGGATCTGCCCTGATGACCTACCCCTCACCAGGGTGCAGCAAAAGAGCTGTGGGCAGGAGAGAAGCATTGGAGCCATTTCAGATTCAAGAAAGTGAGACTTTTCACTGAGCTACCAAAAGGTTCCTCACTCAGTAGTGGCAGCATGGGCCAGCTCCAGGACAAGGAGTCCAAGACACACCTTCCTCAAGAGATGTCCGAAGGGTCTAACCATTTTTCAACATGTTGAAGCTCTTGTGAGAATCTCCAGTTACTTCAACTAACGGATTCAGTAGTTGTGTAAATAACCACCTTTTGTATCTACCTCTGAACAAAGGCAATAAAGACTTGCCCAGAGAGTAAGGGAGCTCTGTGTGGCAATAAAGGACTGCAGCACCTACTGTGGGCAGAAGACTTTATACCTTCATCTCATTAAATTGATTTTTATCTCTGAACCAAACCACCAATTTGTCTTTCTGCTTCCACAGACCACATCCTTGGCCTGAGAAGACAGGCTTTGCTCCAGTGTTTTTTAACAGGATAAGCAAAGGCTGAAGTCTGGAGGTTATTTATAATTTATGGTAATAGTTAGGGACTACTGTGTCTTGTCCTGGTCCTCTGTGAATTGGGTCAGAAAGTGCATTGCCAGGGCTGACCAGGGAGCCTTACTTGCACAGTAGCAGCTCTTGTTTCCTTTGGGTCAGGGCTGATGGTTGAGGGAGGAAATCTTTCCCCTTTAAGTCACTCTCCTGTGTAACACATGGCAAATGCACTGTGGGCTTACCTCTGCCAGTACTCTGGGCCTGGAGGGTGGGTGCAAGGGCCATGGCTGTGCAGCACAGATATTCTCATTAATGCCGTGGGTACCTCTCTGTAGAAGCAGATGGTACCTGCTGATTTCCTTCTTGGGATTCTCCCCCAGGCCATGTTTGAGCTGGTTACTTCAGAAGCCTCGTATTACAAGAGTCTGAAGCTGCTGGTGTCTCACTTCATGGAGAATGAACGTCTGAAAAAGATCTTACACCCATCTGAGGCACACATCCTCTTCTCCAATGTCCTGGATGTCATGGCTGTCAGCGAGCGGTAAGGCAACTGCTGCACAGCAGTGGAAGCAATGGCTTTAGCTAACCCCAGTTGTGGGGGGATAGAGGAGCTGACTTCTCCTGGGAACTGCCTGGGATAGGCAGGCCACAGTTAATATGGGTGCTGGCTCTCTCATCTAGCTTCCTGTTGGACCTGGAGCAGCGGGTAGAGGAGAACATCGTGATCTCGGATGTGTGCGACATTGTGTACCAGCACACAGTCAGTCACTTCTCCGTGTACATCACCTACGTCTCCAACCAGACCTACCAGGAGAGAGCTTACAAGCAGCTTCTGTGAGTTCTTGTTGCTGAATTATTTTGCAGAATTGTACAGGCCACGGATTTAGCTGTAATTTTGATATTTATGAGAAAGGGTTAGATAGCACAGAAACAGGATTTCCCACTTCAGTGATTTCTCACTACAGCTATAAAAAGAAAACACAATTAACGGCTTTATAAATGGGGTTATAAAATGTGCAGGTAACGTTGCAAGTAAACTGAGAGCCAGCAGTTCCCAACTGTGGGAAATACTTGTGGTGTACACAGGGCCACATGCTTGTGAAATGCACGTATTTTTAAACTGTAAGTAGAGGCAAGAGTAGAAAGGCCAAGAATATAATACAGATCTCTGATAACAACAAGAATCACTGCTTTTCCCAAGCTTTTCAGGAAAGCATTTGACTTTCCCAAATATGATAAATAATTCTTTTTCAGAACAACAGAATTTTCTGAGGATATAATCCAAGATATTTTTATAGTATTTTTCAAGTTCAGCAAGTCTGTTGGTCCAGTAGGAATTCTCTGATACCAGCTCAAAACAACGAGTGCCCTACAAGCTTGTCTTTCAACAGGAAAATTAATTTTTCTTTAGTTACAATGTCCTGGATTCTTTCAGGGCAGCCCATTGCACATGCTGCAGTGTATTTTCTGTAGCAGCAGCTAGTTCAGGGGAGTGTAACAATCCCTAATCCTTTCCTTTTCCTCCTCTCCAGTTTCTGAGGAAAAAACCCAACACTTTAAGGGGCCTCTGTTGAGCTTGGCTGGCTGTTCTCTCCAAAAGGAGGGTATGGCAGGGTTTCCTTCAGTTGGAGGTGAGCAGTGCAGCTGCAGAATAGAAACAGTTTGCCTACAGACATTAGCTAAACACTCAGAAGCAAAGTAGCAATAGGCTGGATTATTTGAGCTTGAAGAGGACCTGTTGGAGATTGAGGTGTTCCTAAGTGTGAATTCGGAGGGCAGAATTCTTTTTCTTGTTTGTGAGAATACATGAAGCAGGTTGAAAAGAACAGACTCCTTTCCCCGGGCTCCCAACTAGCACAAGAATTTTGCAGCACTGGGCTAAATGCAAAGCCTGAGGTGTGTCACAGTTCCCCCCACTGGCTGTTCCTCAGGTTAGTCACTCCATCACACGAGGAGCTGCTACAGCAGGGAGAAACACTGCCAATGGCTTCTCTTGGATGTTGTGAGGAACGCACAGTACAGACAGGTTTTGTACCATTAGCAACCTCTCTGCCTCCATGCTGTTTCTGCTAGCCAGGACTCCAGCACTGCAAGCCTTCCTTAGGGTGCTGGGGCTGCCAGGAAGCTTTGGCTCTGTGGCAGCTGAGTCTTTCAAGACTGCTCCGTGCAGCCGCGTCCGTGGCACAGCCATGCTCTCATCTCCTGTGAAAATCACCAGGGAAGGCCTGGGCATGGCCCCTGCCCTTCTCAGGACACATAATGATTTCCACCCTCCAGCTAAGCAGCAAGGAATATCCAAGCTTGAGCTGTTTTGTGGCTTGTCTTGTTCTTATGACTATGTGAATTTCACTTTGTCACAGAATTCCAACTGTGTAAAAATATATAATTATGCCTCTGACTCATTTACTTGGACACACACCCCATTCACACACACCTACGCACGCAGCGTATGCTGCTGAGCTAGATATGAACACATGTGAACACTACCATGGCTTCTACATTAGAAATCTATTTTTTCCCTCCCCCAACACTATAAATAGTTTTACAGTCAAGCCAAAATACACCTAGAGACATTCAGTCCCCTCCTCCTCTCTTCTCTCCTATGGCAGATGCTGTCTCTGGGACTAAGCTGCTTTTGGGTCACCAGCCATATACCAGAGTCGCAGGGAAGGGAGCATTCCAAGTCCTTCTCACTTTCTCTGTCTCTCCTCTCAGCCAGGACAAACCAGCTTTCCGGGAAGTGATCTCACAGCTGGAGCTGGATCCCAAGTGCAAAGGCTTGTCCTTTTCTTCCTTCCTGATTCTGCCTTTTCAGAGGATCACTCGGCTCAAGCTGCTGGTGCAGGTAGAGTTTTACTCTTCTCTCTCTCACAAAGGTCTCCTGGATCAATCTTGGAATTTTCTTTTCCAGCAGCTGAGAATGGGGTTTAGATACAGCCACGATCAACTCTAGAGCTGGGCGAAGCCCTTCCACAGAGTTAGACATTCTCCACCACTATAGAAAAAAGATTTCACTCAGAGACCGTCCCCAAATCACTGCTGAATTAGCCAGATAGCTTTTGCTGAGTGAGAGAGTTGAGGAGCAACTTTGTTGAGCTGCTAGAAGGGGTAGCAACAGTCCATTAATCCAGCTGCCTGATGGCTAGGATAGTGACACACAGATGCAGAACAGCTGGAGGACATGGGGATGCTACAGCATGGTGGCTTGGACCAGTCTGTCGGCCATTTTCCTCCTGTGCTTTGCCAACTTGTCTAAACTCTTCTAGGGTTTGTCTAAACATGCTTCTAGGGATGAGGAAACAGCTCAGTCCCAAATGGTCTTATCTCACTGGTATTACCAATAATGCTGTGTGTTAGTGCCAGCTCTAGATATATTTATTTAGTTAGTTGGTTATTTTTATAAAATAAGAATCTGCCTGTTGTATTTCTCTTTGGTATAAGGTAAGATGGGAAGAGGTTTTAATGAGAAAGAGGAACCAAGAGGTGAGAGTCACTGTACTCTGTCACCTCTCCTGTAATTAAGCTGATGGCCAGAAGTAACTCGTAGTCTAGCAAAGACCTTTCTGTGCTCTCAGATTGAGATTACATTAACTCATCCTTTCCTCCCCTTCAGAATATTTTGAAGAAAGTGGAAGAGAAATCTGACAGGGAATCCACTGCCCTGGCTGCGCATAAGGAACTGGAAACAGTAAGTTTGAATAAGCTAACTGAAAATTAATTAAACCATCACGCTCATTTCATGCACACACATCCCCATCAAAAAATTACGTACAAACTACATTCCATTCTGGAGCTGTCTCTTTGAATCCTGTCACTATGTTTCAAGAGTAATTGTTTTTCTTAAGTCTGAAAGATGTACTAACCTAGCAGCAGTTAGATTTTGGTGACAAGGAATCCTTTGCTAACAACAGGTGTGTATGTTTCTGCCATAGGAAAGGGTAGAGAGAATGTTTTCCCTTGGGGTCTCCAGGAACACAAACTATTTTTGCAGATACCTGAAGGTGATGGATCCCACTGAGGGGTGTAATTAGAGGCAGCAGGCAGCAGAGTACAACTGTGTCAGGTTTCCTCTGACACAGCGCACTTCTTCCTCTGACCTAGAATAACAGTTTCCTACTGAAGTACCCAAGCCTGCTTTTAGCCCTCTCCACTAAAGCTGGTAAGTAGGTGTGGTGTTCAGCTGTGCTAGTTTCTGCTGTGCACAAAACACCAGGAAAGCAGTGGGCTTGCAGCTTCTGACTGAAACACTGGAACAGACCGGGCTCTTGGATTTGCCCTGAGCTAGTCTAGGAAGGGTATGCTTGGACATCACTCAGGACAAAGACAGGGACCTTAGTAATGAAGGATGTTCTGCATTAAGTTAGTGTTTGCAGAATCCCTCTGGATGCATCTGGTAGCCAATTGTTTTTCCATTGGTTGGGAGCCTGAGGAAGGCCTGTTCCTGTAGAATGTGGGTGACTACAGCTGCTGATGGAAAAATGCCGGGTTTATATTCAGTTATCAGTGACTTGTGTGATCAGTTTGCTAACTCCTTTGCATGGTTAAACACTGACCCGTAGGCATTTAAGCTTAGATACCTAAAATCCAGCTAGATACAGGCATCACAAGAGAGATGTGCTCGTTTTCCTGTTCGAGAGGCAAGAAATGGTCACCGTTTCAATTGCTGATATTCTGGTGGACTTTGAGTAGCAAAAAGAGCACAGAGTGGAGCTTGTTCTCCAGTGTAATTTTTCTACCTAGCCAGTTCTCAAGAGAGTTGCTCCTTATGAAACAGGCAGTGGCATCTAGGTTAAGGTCCCTGTAACAGGGTAGTGCCTGCACATTTGCTGTGGTTTTTCAGTTAGAAGTTTGTACTCAGAACACAACTGGGCTCTGTATGATGAACATCTCCTTCCCTGGGACATTTCATAGCCTTGGCATTTGGTGCTGCTTGCCAGAACCACAGCATTTACATTTTTGAAATGAAGATGTTTGGCTTTACTCTCTCCTTGGAGATGATACTGCACAAGTTCCTCATTTCAAGTGTTGGGAACAGGGAAGATGAGATATATTGTGTGTCAGGATCTGGAAAATGAACTGTTCTTTTTGCTGTGCAACTTGGAGTATTATTTTATACTGTCTGGTTCAGTAACTGAATGTAGCCACATAACGTGTCCTCTGATAGTCAGCTTCCACCTGTAACATCTTCTGGGTGTTTGAAGGGTTTTTGGGGTTATCTTTTTCATGCAGACACAGCGCTGATAGAAGAGCTTGGCCTGGTCAATTCCTGTTACAGCAGGGCACATATCTGATCACCTGTCCATCATCACTTACCTGCTCAAGGCCAGTGGAGGCAAACCTTTCTGCTCTCTTTTCCCAGGTGGTGAAAGCATGTAATGAAGGTGTCCGGAAGATGAGCCGAACGGAGCAGATGATCAGCATCCAGAAGAAACTGGAATTTAAGATCAAGGTATGAGCACAACCTAGTAATGATGTTAAAGGTAGATGAAAGCTACAAAGCAAAACACTTGAAAGTTGAAAAATCCCCAGATAAAGATTGTCCTGGCATTTTAATTCATCGCCTCATTTATGCATTCTCTATTTACCTGTTGATGATCTATTTTAGCTCCAGTTAGGGAATGACTAAATCAATATTCAGGGGTATCTGATCAGTTCTTATTTAATATGTACCATGAAAATCTGATGTTAAGTAAAAAGTAGTCAGTTCTTTTCTTGTGTACCATGGATTTGCTTCTCAGGTCTGTCTGCTTGGCAAACTTTAAGGAAAAAAGTTAGCTTCCCAGGAACATTTTTATGTACCTGAACAATGGAAACACTTTACCAGTGTGTCAGGGCTAGATCACAGTCCATGGGACTGCAGTAGATTAGGGAAGCTACAAAGCTGCTTCCACCTCTGGTAAAGCTGAGGCTGTAATGACAGCTTGTTCATCCCTGGAGCAGGTCTGCCCTGGGCGCTGGCACAGGCAGGGCCACTCTGGGAAGAAGAATGTGAGGGGGTAAAAAGAAAGACTGTACCACCATGCATGTGGTGAACACTGGAAGGGAGTAAAGGTGGAAAGAAGAGAGGGGTCAGGGCATAGGCTAGTGTTTCAATCCAGCACTTGGCACTCCAGCATTGCCATCCTCAAGTGTCTGTCCCTTCTCGGGACCCTGCTATGCCCATCTAAATTCTGTCACACTGTTCTGGGCTGTGCTGTGGATTGCAGAGTGCACTGCCCTCTCCTTACAGCATTGCTTCAGCCTCTGCTATGCAGGTTGTGGTGACAGGAGGTTGCCACCCTTCCTTTTGCATCTCCCGTTGCTTTCAGCATCCTGACCACTTGAATCCAAGGGATTTTGTTGGTCTCCTGAACTCTGCCGTCTTTTCCTCCTTTTTAGTCTGTGCCCATCATCTCTCACTCCCGCTGGCTGCTGAAGCAAGGGGAACTGCAGCAAATGAATGGTCCAAAGACATCACGAACACTTCGCACCAAGAAACTCTTCAGAGAAATCTACCTGTTTCTGTTCAATGATCTGCTGGTGATTTGCCGGCAAATTCCTGGGTGAGTGCAAAATTTGAGTAGCACACAGGGCATTTCATTAGTCCTATTTGGCCCTGGGTTTATTCAAGCTGTGATGCCATGACCCTGTCCTGTGCCCCAGGCATAGGGGCTGACCTGTACACATCCCTCCAGCAGTCACCTTGTCTTCGAGCATAGCTGACTCTTCATGGGTGGCACAGCTGTCTTTGGCTGAAGGTTTATGGAACAGAGGAGTTAAACAGATCATAGGTCAGGTCTTCCACAGGGCAAACAAGCATGTATCCAGTTTCTGCAGAGTGGCAATGAGTTTCATCAACTGGTGGGCTGACACAGGAGGCCTGTCTTCCTGTCAAAAAGTGATTTTGACTCATTGCTGCCTGAAGAACAGCTCATATTTAGTCAGTTAAACTTCTAACAAAGCAGACTAGAAAGTTTGAGCAGCAGGGAGGGGTAAATTTAGGCCTGAGGCCAGCGGTTTTATTTGACATGGTGTAACCTGCCTCAGGAGGAGGAGGAGAGGATGCCCTCATGCTAAGAACTGAGTGTTGTGCAAGCAGACACTGGTGAAGTACAGCAGCAGTGAACAGCACACTCTTTGTGGCATGAACTGGGCCCACTGGTGGGGAGCATCTCACCCATCCAACGTTCCTAATAAACCATGTCGCCACAGCGTCTGTACACTGGGAAATGTTTTGCTTCTGTGGCAACTTGTATCCAGAAAACACAGAGGCATTTTACAAATAGGAACAAATTAAGCCTCAGAGTCCCCTTTGAGGGAGCACTGTGTGCATGATGAGCTCAGAGCAAGCAACTTGTTCCAGACCATGGGGGATGCCTAGGACAGAGCAAGGAGAGGGTTTCTTGCTTTGCAGTGGGTTTTTGTAGCCACCTGCTCATCAATTCCCACAGCAGGACATCTTTTTACCTCCTGCCATGCAGCGGTTCCTGGTCTGTGTCCTCGGTACAGTTCTGGGTGGCTGAAGCTAAAGTCTCCTGTGATAACCACATTTTTCCCTAACCCTCTCTCTAACCTCTCCCAGGGACAAGTATGAAGTGTTTGACTCTGCACCCCGAGGGCTTCTTCGGGTAGAGGAGTTGGAAGATCAGGGGCAGAGTTTGGCCAATGTCTTCATCTTGAGGCTGCTGGAGAATGCAGATGACCGGGAGGCCAGCTACATGCTGAAGGCATCATCCCAGTGAGTACAGTCAGCAGGCCATGGGGACCAGCTCTCTGGGCTTTTCAGGAGCAGGCTGGGAGGGATCCCACTGCTGCAGCTGGGCTGGCACTACCAACCTCTCTGCCCGGCACCCCTGTCCCGAGGCTGCCTTTGTCCTCTTCTGCTGAAAGGCACTGGTGAACTAGGCAGGTTTCTCCCCTGTGCGCTGTATTTGTGGCATCCAGGGTGGAGGATGGACAGGCAGTTCTGTTCTGGGACAGAGGTCAGAAATCAGCCCAGGCACAGGAGCCCAGCAGATTTATAGCCTGCAGCATATTCAGAAAGTAAAAACCAGCAGGATGCACACTCACACGCTCCAAAAGCTCCACTGGCTCACAAGTATCTCGTCCATACCTGAGCAGTCCTGTGAAGCGAAGTGTCTTGTGCTTGTAGGTGAAGGTGGGACAAGAGGCTGTTTCCTTCTGCCGCCACAGCCAGTGCTGAACCTGTGCAGCATCTTCTGCTGCTGGGGACCTCCTTGTCTCCCTGGATACAGGTTTTTTGGCTCACTCATTTTTCACTTTAGGCTCCAACAAGCTCAGACTGGGTAAATGATTCGGTGGCACTAGCACAGACCCAATTGGTTTGGAGTGCAGGGCACAGCTTTCTCACTGACCTAAGCATTACCAGGCCCATGTTTTCTAGACATAGCATCTGTTCCACCAGCTAAACAGCTCCTAGAGATGGTACACACCCCCAGCTTGATGTTCTCTGCTGTCAGTAGGCTGGTGTTCATCATCCGTATTCCTAAATGAGCAGCTGCTCCAGGCCTGCACCCTGACCCCCTTCAGCACAGCACAGCACTGACATGAGAAAGATGAGCCCCCAGCACAGGGAGCAGCTGCACCTTCTCCCCAGACATGTGGCTGCAGTTCTGCTGCACTGAAAATAGAGATGTCAATCACATTATACAGGGCAAGCGCACATCTGACGTCTGTGAATCTTGTCTGTGCAGAGAACAATAAACCAGGCCAGGGTTTGCCTCAGCTCAAGGGACGCAGTTGCAGGTCTATGCTCTGCCTGCTGTCCCCCACTTCTAGGTGACCACAGCACGTATATGATCCAGAACGTGACTTGCCAACAGGTCTTGAGCACTGAAATGTGACATACTGAAGGCTGCTGATGGGGGCAGTACCAGGCACAGACTGGAAGACTAAAGAATTAGAAGGGCTAAGTGAGTGTTAGAGACTTCTGCATCTGTTCCACAGCTCTGAACCTGTACAGCAACAATCACCTGCTTAGTGGCAGCCTGGATGGGCTCTGCCAGGAGCTGGCAGTTTATTTGGGCACAGCTGGTTTCAAGGACTGGAGGGCAGGTGGGCTTCTTGCAGGCCCAGAGGAGCTGAGCACTGTGGGCAGGATCCAAAGAGCCTCCAAGGAGCTGCATTCAGGGACAGTCTATAGACAGACACAAGCATGGCAAGCCCTTGGGTTTGATCTGTACATGGCAGCTCCTCTATGCACAAGATCCTCATCCTGCATGTTTTCATCACGACATGAGGGTGCTTCCACTCGTCTTTGGCATTGTGCTTCATCCTTGAAGGTATTCCCAGCCCCACGGGTCAGCTGGCCAGCACTTGTCCTTTACATCTTCCTTTCAGGCCCCTCTTGTCCCAGAAGACGCTACAGTGGCTTTAGATGTGTGTCGAGTTCAGGCTTTAAAAATGTTCTGAGGAGGTAGAAAGTTCTGGATCTCTCAGGGCTGGGAGCACAGCTGGGCCTCCAGGCAGGAGCTGGAGCCTGTGAAGGCAAACTGCCCCATTTCAAGTGGGTCTGAGGGAAGCCTTGAGGGCTTCTTTAGCTCCTGTGCAGTGTTCACCCTCCTGTTGCAGGCCCAGGTTTTCCAGCATGCTGGGTCTGGCAGTGTGTTCACACAGGTCTGTCTTATCCTGTGCCAAGCAAGCGGTACTCTTGGTGTGCTGCAGTGTTTGTCTGCAAGGGAATTAGTCAGCTCTGCCCTTTAAATGTTCCTGCACAGCAGCTGCAGGAATAAATGGTTCCTGTCCTGCTTATCTCCAGGAAAAACTCCTCCTGCTGACCAGCCTAGCCAGGAGCTGCCTTTGCTTGTTAGATCTCAGGGAATGCCAGGCCCCCAACCCTGCTGTGCTGGCTGCCAGCAGCTGTGCTGCTCCCCAGAGGGGAACCCTGCTGCCTGTGGGGCAGCCCGGGCTGTGCAGCAGGGCCCAGAGGACTGTGCCAGGTGTAACATCCCAACCAGGGTGTGCAAAAGTGGGGCTCAGCATCACTACTGAGTTCAGGACCTTGGAGGGGCAGACAGGAAGAAGCTGAGAGGAGGAATTCAGAGCCAAGGGCTGGCTGGGCAGAAGATCTGGAGTCCCTAAAACTGTCTCATGCTCACAGCCTTGGTTTGTCACCTCTATCTAGGAGTGAAATGAAGCGCTGGATGATTTCACTGGCCCCAAACCGGAGAACCAAGTTCGTTTCATTTACATCCAGGCTTGTTGGTAAGAGACACAGCATGAGAGCCAGGAGCTCTTCACCCCTATTCAGGGCACTTTATTCTGCCTGATGTCAGTCCAGCCACATAGCTGAACCCTCTCCTGAGCTCCCTCTGTATTCCCATCATCCATACCTGCTTGTCTCTGGGCCTGGTCCTGACCTTGTCTCCCTGCAGTGTGGGCTGGGCTGCACCAGCACTCTCCCTCCCACCCAGGTTGCTCATGGCTGGCACTGTGGTGGTGATGTGCACCCAGCTCCCTCCCCACAGAGCTGCTCCCCTGATCCCTGTGGCTAGGCCACCCTTTTGCCTCCAAAGGGTTCCTTACCAGATCAGAGGGGCCATGCACAGAGCTCATAGCGTTACATCCACCCGAGCTGTGCTGTCGGGCGGTGGGCTCCATCCCAATCCGCCCCTCACACTCACCCTGTTTCCTGGCAGACTGCCCACAGATCCAGTGTGTCCACCCATATGTGGCCCAGGAGCCCGATGAACTGTCCTTAGAACTGGCTGATGTCCTCAACATCCTGGACAAGACAGATGACGGTACTGGGGGGGGGGTGGGGGTGGAATAGGGATGGGCCCGGAGTCCCTGTAGAAGGGTGGGCTAAGCTCCAGCAGGTGGCTCTAAGTCACTCCCTCCAGTCAGGGACAGACCCTGGTACTGGCATCACAGCTGAGGGTGGCCACAGCAGGAGAAGGGAGTTCCTGCCTTCTCCTAACACTCAGCCAATCCAGGCTTGGCTTAAGCTGTGGCAACACTGGCACAACCACCTCAGCTGTGAGCCATGGTAGGGTTGGCACGGCCACCCCCGATGTAACTCAGAGCTGCTTTTACCTTCATGATGCTTTGCAGCCACTCAGTCCTGCCCTCTGGGGCACCCTTGTAGCTGGTGGTCTCAGTCACACTGAGTCTCTGCTGGGGATCGCTCCTGTGGCTTCAGGGGCAGTGGAGGGCACTTGGTGGCAGCAGTGACTGCTTTCTGCTGGCAACTTGAGCTAGTTGTCCACATGCTGCGCTGCTTAGGTGAGAGGGGCTTCTTGCTGGATGGACAAACTGGATCTGCCTCCAGCACAGGCCTCTGAGCAGCTTCCAGAAAGCTCTGTCAGCTCCTCAGCTCTGTAGGCTCTTTCCAGCACAACTGTCCCAGCACAGGAGCAAGGGCCTTCCCCACTTATGTCTGTGTCTGTCTCTGCTCAGGCTGGATATTTGGGGAGCGTCTTCACGACCAGGAGAGGGGCTGGTTCCCCAGTTCTATGGGGGAGGAGATCCTGAACCCCAAAATCCGAGCCCAGAACCTGAAGGAGTGTTTCCGGGTGCACAAGTCAGACGACAGTCAGCGAAGGAAACTGGGCAGCAGAAACCGCCAATGACCACCAGAATCCTCGAGCATCTGGAGTGCCTCTGGGAGAGAGGCTGCCAGCTAGGAGGAGGTGGCAGCTGTGGGACATGGTGGGGTACGAGGCACACACACCCATGAACAACTGGACCATCTTTCCTGGGCCCCCACAGCACTAATCCTTTCCTAGAGATGAGTGCTTTAAACTGTAAAATAACCCTTTTCCAGGTGTTCTGTAAAGCCCCAAAGAGCACGAGCCCAATGGACACTGCCTGAAGGCTTCCAGGTGCCAGCCAGCTGAGCCCCATTTCTTGCACACATGCTGGCTGGGACTGGCTCAGGCCATTTGGGAAAGGCACATGGCCACCAACGTTACTGAGCAATTAATGTTGCCCAGTTTGAGCACTTAGAACTCATCACTAACTTCTGAGTCTGGGGAGCTCTGAACACAGCCTCTCTCAGGGGTAGGAACTGAAGCTGAGGAGCTGTCTCGCTGCCTCTTGGAGCCCTTTGGCAACAAACTGGGACAAGCCCCAGGAACTCCATCTCCCCAGTCCTGCTGAGAATCTGCTGGGCCCATTCCCACGGGCAGACCCTCAATCTGCTTCCAAATGCTCTGCAGTGCTCCACACTCAGTCCTGCTCCACCAGCAGCCGGACCTCACCAGCCCTGACCCACAATTCTGCCTGCCTGATGGCCTCAAGCACACCTAGGCCTGGCCCTGTGGCTCAGCCCTTCTTCCACAGCCTGCTTCCCTCCACACAGCCCCGTACGGCAGAACCCTGGCACTGTGGCCTGTCCCAGTTGATCTGGCACTCGTGGTCTTTGTTGCTCCCTGCTGAGGCCAGAGCAGCATGACCATGCCAGCATCTCCTCGCACACCAACACAAACCATGGGAGCACAGCAGACTAGGGCTGCCATGCAGCAGGGAGAGACCTTCCCCAGGAGCTTTTACCCCACGGGCTGTGGGAGGCCCAGTGATCGCTGCCTGCATGCTTGTAACCCCCAGCCTCCCTGTACAGGCTGACTTCCGTGTACATACACAAATCCTGTTGCCACCAGAGCCGGATCATCACTCCTTCCAGCTGCAGCACTGAGCATCGCATGAAGCCCAGGGCGTAGCACTGAGAGCAGCCAGGGCAGGGGAGGGACCTGCGGCAGGCCCTGGTTGTGCAACAGTCCCACACATGGCTGCAGTCGAGGGCCTCTCAGCTACAGGCTGGTCCCGAGCTGTGGCCAGCATGCATCAGGAAAAAAAATCAACTATTTGACATCTTTCTGGAACACTGCAAAGGATTGTCTTTCAGGCACTGTGGCCTGCGTTGGTGGATGCTCAGGCAGCGGAATAGTTGTGCTTGGAAAGGGGATGGGGAACAGCTGTCTCCCCACAGAGCAACACACCAGCCACGTGCACGGAGAGGAGGGGCACAGCCATGCCAGCAGAAGCATGAGGAGGAAGTAGGACAATGGGAAGCTGCTGAAGGGAGGATCCCGAGCTGGTCTTTGGACCATGTGGGGCCCTGATTACATACAGCTGAGGGGGGCCAAGTCTGTCCTTGGGGCTGCCCCTATTGTCACCACAGCCCTGATACAGCCAGCCCAGAGCTAATCCCCAGGACCAAACTGCTGGGAGCCACAACAGTGAAGAGACAGAAGGCATTCCCCGCTCAGGCCCAGCTCAGTGCCACCACATTATCGTGTGATGGCAGCCAGCAGGGCTGTGCTGCCCCAGCCACCTGTGGCACTATTGGTAGAGGACCCCTGCACAGCTTGTATCAGTCAGAGGCTCCCAGCCATGGGCCAGTGCCCAGCCCAGAGCTAGAACCAGGAAGGACCTGCAGCCCCTAGTCTGGTGTATTGGGCTGATTTAATGGGGACATTCCCAGCCAGGGTCCCTCCAGCAGCAGCATCCCACAGTCAGCTTTCTGAGAGAACCAAACCTCCAGCTAAGGGTCCAGACCTTGCAGCAGCCACAAATTTACTAGTGCAAATTCCAGAGAAGCTCCAACTCTTAGAAGTTGTTAATATTACCTGAAAAATCACTATCCCAGATCCTCCACATTTGTAGCCCAGCAGCCAGCCTAGCCCAGGCACTGCACCCCTACATACCCACCTGTGGTGTTTCGTACAGCACAGAAACGCTCCCTCACCCATCAGAAACCGCTGGTTCTGTAGTTCCCCGGTGCCAGGATGCCAGGTCCTCACTGGATTTCTCCAAGGAGAGGGGCTGCTGTGCCCTGTCCCATGACCCACTGCCCAGCCCTGGGATGGCTCGGGTCCCTCCTGCTCTGTTGTGACTGCGTAGGACTGAAGACCCCAGGCACAAGCTGTGCCATTTTCAGGCACCAAGTGTTGTTTCCTCAGACCCAGCCCTGCACGCCCCCATTTCAGTGGTCTCAAGTGTTGTACAGGGCCCACAGGCACGGGGTGGAGACCCCCAGCCCCTGCCAGACTGCCTCAGCAAACTGGGGGGAACTTCTCGTTGTCTCGTTTTTCTGTGTGATGAAATGTAGCTGAGCAAGCCAGCGCCAAAACAACTCGTGTGTGTCTCCTTCCTCACCCTCACTCATCACTCACCTCCTCTCCAGTCCCCCCCCAGTGTGGTTGGTGGGGGGGCAACTGGCTCTAATGCAAGGGGGTGAAGGTGGGGTTGAACGTGAACAGGGAGTGTTTTACACCAATGAATAACCCTTCCCAAGGAAAGCTGTGCAAAGTGATGCCCAACACCATTGCCATCACCCAGGCTAGACCCAGAAGGGCCCCTCTGAGCTCCCAGCTCAAAGGCACACACCCCCACAGGTCCCTCCTAACCAAGGGTGACAGGGCATGTGATGGTCAAGCCTGCCAGCTCTAGGTGCACCCAGGAGACGTGCACACTACGAGCAAAGCACACTCGGGTGCAAGCTGGCTGCTCAGCACGGGGCCCGGAGTGCTCCTTGCTGTACTCCTGACAGCATTTCTCCCGGGGCCCAGGGGCAGGCAAGGGCTGCAGACAGGCTGGTTGTGTAACAGAAAAATCTTTTATTGAGTTCAGGAGGCCGAGAACTTTCTCAGTGTGATGACAACCAAGGCCACAAGCACAGACGTTCCCAGGAGGGAGGCGATGACAATGGCACCAATAGCTCCGGGCCCCAGCGAGCCTGCAGGGACAGAGAACAAGGCGCGAGGTCAGCAGAGCCAGCAGGCCCCAGATGGGAAGGGGCTGCAGGGACCACCCCACACCCAGCATGTCCCCAGTCATCAGGTCCCACTCCTGCCTCAGAGCTCCCTGCACTGCCCACGGTTGGCAGCCCTGTCCCACATCCCCATGCAGCCATGGTGTGGTCCTGTGCCGCAGCAGCACTGTACCTTTGGCCAGGGGGCGGTAGCCAGCCCAGCAACTGTTACCTCAGGCAGGTCCCAGTGACGAGGACAGCTGCCACAAAGTGGGTCTGTGGCACTCAGCTTTCCTGTTAACACCCCCAATGAGTGCCTTTGTCTTGGCAGAACTGCATCCCAACAGGTTTTGCTGTCGGTCAGAAGCCAGAAAAGGCGCTCACACTCCATTTAGGCAGCTCCAGGCACTTCTGCTGAGGAGAGCCCTACCTGTGCTCAGGGCACTTTCCACAGGTGCCTGTCACGAGAGGTCAGATTCAGGCCAAGAGGAAAGGCCTTGGAACCACTCTGGGGCTGGTAAGTGCTCCACAGTGGGGGCTTTTCAGCAGGGACATTTCCCTGAGCTGAACATAGCGGGGACTGGGACTAGGGACAGGTCAGCTCTGGAGCTTCAACACCTCCTAGGAGGTTGCAGTCCCACAGCCAATCCAGTGTGGCATCCCGGGCCGTGGGCAGCCCATGGCACAGCCACGTACCGTCCCCGGTGTCCAGGCGGTGCAGGTGGGTGGTGTCCTCAGGCTCCAGCTCAGAGGTGTACGCGGGGAAGGCGGTGGCGTCCGACAGCCGGGCTGTGGTGGTGGCAGCGTCGAAGGGACCAGCCCCAGAGGGCAGCTCGGGTGGCTCGTTCCAGAGGGTGGGGACTGGGCCCTGTGGGTACTCTGCTGAGAGAAAAACACTCACGGGCATGGGGACCTGGTCAGGCTGCTGGTGACAACCACAGCTCAGCAGGCCCCTGGGCTCCAGCTGCCTGCCAGCAGCCCTGAGGGCTGAAAAGCTCCAGGACAGCACCATCTCCATTCAACACCCACACTCAGACAAATGCCTGTGACCCTGGGTGATACTACTGCCACAGGATTTTGGGCCAGGCTGGTGTACACACAGCACAAACAGGACAGGACACCTGTGACAGTACAACCTCTGCACATGCAGAAACAGACCCTCCATGAACATCCACAGCTGTTTGTTCGTGGATACCTAGGGGACTGGGCTGTGGGGTGGGCTGTCACATGCCTGCAACAGGCAGAGGCCACCTGTCCTGGCCAGAGCCACAGCATCTTGGAGCCTTTCTGTTCTGCATCCCTGGCCCATGCAGTGCAGGATGCCAGAGGTGCTGGTACAGTGCAGGACATGGCTCCCCCCCAGAGAACCCCAGGGCCTTGACTTCCCTCTCCTGCACCTCCCCGCCGTGCTGGGAGATGAAAGCCAGGCTGGGCTGTGTTTGATGTTACCACTCGTCTCCTGTTATTCCTTCCCACCGTGGGTCAGGGACCCAACCAGAGAGCCCTCCCTGTCTGTGTGTGGCTCAGCCGAGCGCTCCCTGTCAATGCCCAGCTTGTTCAGGTGGGCCCTGGCAGGAGCAAGAGACATTCCACAGCTCCCTGCTGAAACCGCTGGGAATGTTGCACTGGGATGGGGAAAAAAAGTGGCGGGGGAGGAAAATGACCATCCACAGCCATTCACCTTTCCTGCCTTCACAAACCCACTCAGAACTTACTGCAGGGCTTGCATCAAAGAGTAGCTCCCACCATCCCCAGAGCTATTCCAGGCTGTCCACAGTCTTGGGAACATAAGGTTCTAAACTAGCTTTGAAAGCTCTTCCTACAGCCAGAAAAGCTACAGGATGTTCAGTGAGGCAGCTGCCAGGTTTAACTCTGATCCAACAGCATTGTCAGAGACAAGTCCCCAGTCTGTGGCCTGTGCCAGTTAAGCCAGGCAGGGACACCAGCACACTGTGGGAGAGTGTACCAGTGAATACCAAGTCCTTACACACTTGGTACATCCATGGTCACTGCATCAGAGGCAGCATCTCGGCTCCACAGTACAAGCACACAAAGGTTTGTGTTCCACAAGGACTCCCCAGAAGCACATGAGCCCTTCCTAACCTGTGCAGCAAAACCAACCAGCAGAGCTGAAGACTCACATCACATCCAGAGGCTCTTCCAGAAAGAGCCATGTCCAGTGGACCTCTCTTACATAAATCCTGTGTTATCACTATAGATACCACTAGAGGATGGAGCAGAAGAAATAACATTCAGTGAGTCAAAACAACAGGGAGAGGAACTGAGCAAAGCTGGGCTATTTAGTTGGCAACAGTGGCATGAGGAAGCTGTTGGTTCAGGAACAGTCCTAATGTACAGAATGCTTTTGAACCCCTGGTTCCAGGCTGCTTTTGCAAGGGGAGAAACTCCACACAGGAGAGCCACAGTCTAGCTACATCCTTGCTGACTGTGTCAGCAACCCCAGGGCCAGTACTACCATTGCCACTGTCCCCAGCTGGCAGAGGAACAGTGTTGGGAGCGTGGCATTGCTGCCTTTCCCAAGAATGTTCTTCCAGAGCTGGGTGTACCCCTCGCATCTGACCAGAGACAGGTGTGAGCTCAGATGATCCGTAACAGATGCAGGCACCATGGATGTAGGACCTGGACAGGGTCCTCCCAACTCCCTGCTCTCAAAGGGATGAGAAGGGAGAACCATCCCTCTTTAGGTAACCAGATCCATAGATCCCAGAAAGTCCCTCCTGTTCCCAGTGCATCTAATTCCTGAAAAACTTATTACAGCTCTCTTTAACCAGAATACAGAGCTTATTTTTGATAGTACAGAGGAAACAGTCTAATTTGTTTATGATCTCCATGCTTTTTTGAAGACCTGCGTGCTGCTGCTGCCTATTTTGTTAATTCCCCTCATCTGACTGACACACACCTTCAGTTCACCCCCACAGAAGGGTGCTAAGCATGTGTCTTCTATCCAAGTTCCTGTGGTTTTACCTTAACGGCACTTCAGCCCAGGGAAACACAACCCCTTTCAGTCGAGTCTGGTGCCTCACAAACAGGGCTGTCAGCTTGGAGGCAGCAGCAGTCTGCACAGGCATAAAGTGAAATACCCACAGCTGAATGTCACCAGAAGCCAGGGCCTGCTGCTGGTCTCCTCCTCAGTTCCTGCCCCTCGGTGCTGTTAGAGCAGATGCTCAGAGCCCTGCCACGGGCACACGGGGTGGGGGAACACAAAAACCACCCCCAGAGAACACTGCTAGTAAGCAGGTCCCTCCAGAGCCAACTGCTGCAGCAGAGCAGCAGACACCACCTGCTCACAGCCAGCACTTTCCTTTGATTTTCCCTCCTAAACCAGCAGCTCATGTCCTTACATGCCTCCAGTCCTGTCTGGCTGAGAAGTCCAAGCACCCATCCAACTACTCTCACACAGCCAGCGGGTTTCTTTAACAAGCAGAGGTGTCACACCTGCTCCCCTGGCAGTCCCACGGAGTGTCAGCCCCGCTGCTGCTGCTGCCTGGAAGCAGCAGATCTCTAATGTCACACTCCCATTGCAGTCCTCTGATGACAGCAAGAAAAACAAAGGGAAAGGATAGAGCTTTGTGTCAGGTGCCAAACCCCAACACACACACACTATTAACAAGGTCTAACATCTCTCCAAATGAGACACGAGGGCCTCTTCCAGTCACCTGTGGGATGGAGTCTGGACAGGCTCTGAGTACAAGCATGAGACCCAGCTGAGAAGGTTCAGTTCCCTGCCCCAATGCTCACGTTCTGGGGAACCACCACAAGTCCCTCTCCTCTTCCTGGGCTCAGATTCTCTGTGCATGGGCAGGAGACCAAGACTCTGAGCAAGATCTACAGGGAAAGCAGACTCAGCACAGCCAGGCCTGCACACCCTCACAGTTACTGTCATCCTGAGGGAATGAGGGGGATATAGTCTGTGAGCCTGAGCAAACACCTCAGTGACAGCTCTGGACTCAGCAGAAGCCTTCCCAGGGAAAAAGGTAGTTACAGGAGAGCTCCACAGACCTGGGAAAGGGAACAGCATCTCTCGCTTGTGAAAACACCCAAACATGTTGCCGTCTCCAGTGAGGGGGTCCAACCAAGGACTGAAGACTGATACTGAAGATGAGGTAGTACATGGCTTTCCTGTTCACCTGAGAGCTTTACAGAAATAGAAGAACTTATGAGCAAGAAGCATGCTCATAATATATCCTCTATCATAAGACCAGATGTTTAACATCTGGGTGACAGCCATGCATTAGCTGTGCTGCCATCAGCAGCAGCCACTTCACATCTTCATCCTTGAGGTCACTCACCAGTGACCAACACTCTTCCTCACACAAGCTGCTTTCAGCACCTCATCATCCTCACCCTCCACTTCAGTCAGGAGACAATACCAGCATCAGTAATTTATTAGGAGTGTTGGTACAGACCAAGGTTTAGTAATGGCCTACAAAGTCCTGCTTTAAGTCTGGACAGACCTGTTGAAACAATCACCTATTTTCCAGAAATGTGCCTGACAAAACCTACTTACTGCTACTCACATTCTAGTACTTGAGCTTTAAAAACTTCCCAATAATCTTTTAGTCTCCTATAGCTCAGAATGAAGACACAAGCTACTACAGAAATGTGTTCTTGGTCAAGGTGGTGTGTTCCTGTGTGTTTCCCTGTAGCCCATCTGCCCTGCCGCTTCTCCCCCCCTCCTTATTCGAATGTGCCATTAAAGTACAGCACATTTCCACATTAGCTCAAAACAAACAAACTCATGAGCTCACATGTGAGTTTAGATACCAAATATAAACACGATTCAGAAATCCACACCTTGCAAAGACTTTCTAACTTTCATTTGGAGCTCTGAATCCATTACAGGAATTGAAATGGGTTTTGCTTACAGAAATGAAAATTGTCTCTTCACAATCCTCCTGTGCTCTACGCCTATACACCACTCGGGTTTGGAGGAAGCAGAGAAGGCTTGGGTCTGTCAGATGTCCTTGAGCAGGCTGTTTCCCTGCTGCACTGACATGATGGGGACAAAGTGGGTTAAAGACACAGTCAGCCGTTTCCCCATCTTTGACAAATAGGATGTTGGAAAGAGCTCAGTAACTCGGAGAAGTTCATACTTTCTCCAGCCACAGAGCCCTGGCCATGCTGTCCAGGAAACCAGATGGGCTGGGCAAGCAGCCAAATCAAGGTGCACAAGCCTCCAGCACCCCGAGTGCTCTGACTGCTACACCCAGATGGGAACCTCAGCTGCCAGTAGGGTCCTTCACACCTCACTGAACTCCTGAGCACTCACCCAAGGCCTCTGGCACAGGCAGCCCCGAGTCCCTGCTGTGATACAATTACATCCAATGAGACAGGGAAGACACTGCAGACCCAGGGTGTGCATCATCTGCAGCCCCTCTCCTGCCCAGCGTGGAGGGCTCTGGAGAGCCAGAGGAGCTGAGACAGGAGGGCAGGGGCTGCTGAACTCTTGAGGCCAGCAACGGGCTGTCCAGCCCCAGGTGGCCACGGCGGGCACGGGGCCAGGGCAGGGATGAAAAGAGGCCTTCACCAGGAGCACAAAGGGCACCCTGTGACAGGCGAGCACCGCAGCTCCGGTGTGGAGCAGCACAGAGCACTGTGGTCCTGATGAATGGTGAGTAAACTTGTTTACAGAAAGGCACTGAGACCTGAGGGCTGTCTGTGTGCCCTTCCCCTCTTTGTCTGCACCAGGCAGGAAATTTCCTTTTCTAAGGGAGGAAAAGGCAGAAAAAATTCCACTGTGTGCTAAAAGCACACGTACTGGGGGCAGGAACTCTCCATGTCCGATGCAGCAGAGAATCACTCTGCCCCTGGGATGGCTTCCCATACAGGGTCTCTCATGTTCTCTTGGAGGGAGCAGAGAACAACTTGTTAGTAGCTTCTAAAATGCCACAGAGAAAAGTACAAAGTCTCTCCTACAGCCCAGGACCTGAACATTGCATTCACCAGTACAGAGCTCTTCAAGAGCTACTGGCCTTGCTGCACAAGCACAGCTCACCCAATAAAGGAATCAAGTAAACTTGGGAGCATTTCACAGGAGCAAAGTGACACAGAGAGGCTGCAACAGGTACACGGGAAAGCTGGCAAGGGAGGAGGCAGAGTAAATATGCATCAAACACTGGAAATTTAAAAAGCATAGAAGAAATCCCAGCTCTGAGAGGAAGCAGATTGAATTCTCACTGGAAATGAATCACTTCCTGCAGAGTGAACTACTGTTAATGATTAAGAAAAGATCTTACCTGGTGAGGGGGGAAAGCATGATCACTGCCTCTGGGAGCAGGAGCAAGGCACAGACTGAAACTGTGCTAAAGTGATTAATGTTCCCCTGTACAAAAAAAGCTCAGGGTTTGGGAAGAAAAGTATCCACTTCTTCATGCTCATTTCTTAGTAACTGTAAAGGTTTCTCAGCAAGGTGTGCTCCAAAGGGAGGATATCAGCTTCAGTAATTCTGTTCCTGCACACACAGCTCTTCCAGTCAGGCACAGCAGTGCATTCCCCTACCCTAAAGAAAGCTCCTTTAAGAACAAGTAATTTCATAATTTCATCTGCTGAACAGCTGGCCAGGATCTCCCTGCTAGGCAAGATGCTCGGAACTAACCGGGAGGGAACAGCAAACCAGCCTTGCTCCAGGTCTTGGGAGGCAGAAGAGGAATTCACAAAAACAAACGCTGTGCCCCTGCCTGTTATCCTGGCCCCAGCCATCCCATCTGCCTTACTTCCACTGAAGAAAAGGAAGGAGGGAAGCAGTTCCCCATGGAAATTTCCACCTGTACACTCAGAGCCCATCAATACAGTGGGTTTGGAAGTCAGTTTCCCCCCATTTGTAAAACTCACCTCAGACCTACAGCCACTGAAGCTGCCTGTGCCCCCTGCAGCCAGCACAGCTGTGCTAAGGGCAGGAGCAGGGAAGGCTGAAGTTACTAATAATCCCCTTAAAAATGGTGCCATACAGAACAGGCATCTCACCTATTCTTATTCCCCTCACTGACACAAGTCCAAACATTCCCCCTGCCTCAGTACCCCCAGCTCTCGACAGACCCTGTGAGGATGTGGAGCTTGGCTCTGGACTGAGGTTTTCATGGACACCTTCCCATTTCTGCCAACAGCAGCTGTTGGGGAGTTCTCTGCTGTAGCAGAGAGTACAGGAAGAATCGGGAATTGGCACACATGCTTCAGCCAGAGAAAAACATTTCATTTCACAACTGTAACTTCTTCCTGCCACTAAAAGCTGATGGACAGCCTGTCCCCCAACACTGAGGTTTTCATCTACTGCAGATTGATGCGTCCACAGATCTCCAGCCACCACCACTCATGTTGGAGCTACTGCTGTTCTGCTTAGAAAGGATCTTCTTCATTTTCCTCAAGAGAAACTTGGTCTTGGGATAGAAAATATATTTACTCACCACCAGCCACCAATTCCAAAGCTGGTTTCCATTAATCAACAATAATTCAGTACACACTTATTGATGTTTTCAGGGAAGGGAGAGCAGAGAGAGGCAGAGTAGTAAAGGACCCCACACACTTTTGGGCTGTAAATGCAAAGCTCCTCACCTGCCAGCACTGCAGGGACCAGGATGCCACACAGCGTCAGCAGGACCAGGAGAAGGGCTCTGTGGTAGGGCATGGCTTCCCTCAGGAACAGCAGCGCAGGAATCCTCAAAACTCTTCAAAATACCAAACAACTTGGAAATTTCACTGCTGTAATAAAAATTTTGTCCAGATGTGTAGAAAAAAAAATTAATTTCCTTCACAACAGCAAGTGTGTAGAGAGAGTGCAAAGCCCAGCAGAGCCTCCCTCGCTCTGGCTCCAGGAGCACAGCTCCTCCTGAAGGCAGCTCCACCCTCCCAAACTTGTGCCTAAAACCCCACAGGCAGCCCAGCCTTAGGCAGCGTCACCCTGCCAGGCCAGTGCAGCACACAGAGCAATTGTTGCTGAGCCACAGGGATGCTCCTGGAACGCCTTCCCTCGGGCTGGCCACCCCATCCCGCAGCACGGGAATAACACAGGAGCCATTGGGGCAGCTCACCCCAAACCCCGCAGCCCGAGGGCTCCACTTTGCCCTTGCTGCACAGGGTGGCAAAGGCAATCCAGGGTGGGCACAGCAAAGAACAAGGGCCTCAGTCAGAGCTAAAATGCTCCGACACGGAGCCAGAGGGGCTCCCTGGCATCCCTGTTTGTGGGTGGAATACTTACAGAGGTGGACTGGGAGCCGTGGGTGGTCTCTGCTGGCAGAACCGTCCGTTAGACTCGGCTAAGTTTTGCAGGAGAGTCGGCTCTGTGGGCAAGGGCAGCATCCTCCTGGGATCCCAAGTGCACAGACACTGCTCCTCCTGCCAGCCCCTGCCATCCACCCCCGCTCGTGGAAAGGTCACAACACACAAAACTGAGGCTTCTTTTAAATATTTGCACCAACAGAGACCAGGGGAAGGATGAGGTGGATAATGAGGGGAACACTCCAGCTTACTGCCACAGGAGAATTTCATTAGGATTTTTAAGCTGTTTCCCCTTCATGCAACAAAGTACGCAAACACCTCAAGGTCAGTTCTTTATGCTCTGAAAATATGACATGTTTGACTTGAACTGCAGTTACAGACTTTTCCGTTCAGAGATCTCCTTGTTTATTGGCTGTCTCTGACAGGCAGTTCAGGTGTCCTTTTAAATGCCTGTTTGCTGCTAGGCCTTTGCAGAAGCGCCTGGCTGAGAGGGGAAGCAGCACACCCAGAGAGAGCAGAGCACTGTCCCTGCAGTGAAAGAGGAGTTAGGCAGTTACCTGGTGAATTGTGCTCAGAAGAAACCTCAGACACCTCCAGCATCAAATTCAACATCATCTGCCAAACTTGAACCAAAGCCCCATCACCTGCCCAGGTTCACATTCTGCCCGAAAAGGAGCTGAAGGCACATAAACATATGCAGCAGCAGATAAAACGCTGTACCTCCTGTTTTCCTCATTCCTACTGATCCAAACAACTTTTGCAACAGAACAGGCCCTGTTTGTTACAGGTGACAAGGCTGTCACCTGAGCACACAGTCTGCACATGCCAGCACCTTACCTTCCTACTAAATACAGAAACCACAATATTTTGATAGTAAGAACAAGAGCTTTTCCCAGTGGTCCATTATCTACAAACTCTCAGAAGTGAGGTCCTCGGGGTTTGACAAATTATTGCACATTTTCCCTGCTTGCATTTCTGCATTTGGATCTGGCAATAGAAGAGCAGTTCCTTCCCTGCTCCCCAGCCGAGATGGAAATTAACAGGCTTTTGTGCGTTTGTTACATGGTAGAGAACAGTCCAAAATTAGCTTGTAGAAATTAGATCACATTAAAAAAAACAGAAAGTACTTATGAAGCAGACACCTCGCATGCTAAAAAAAATAAAGATATTAAAGTCAGGTTATCAGCCTAAACATATACTGTTCTCTCTCAGACATCAGCTGAACATCAGGCAAGCCTACCGTGGAAGTCAGGCCTCAGCATAACTTACTGTTTGTGGTCTTGTGAATGGCAGGAGGACATTTATCATTACCTTTTACTGGGATTTTCCACACAAAAATAAGCAGCAAGTAATAAAAAAGGAAAATAACTCTAAAAAGGGAAACCTCCAAGGTGCCCCGTGGGCTTTAGGCTGAAGCCTCATTCAGGGCAGTGAATTGGAGTGGGTGGGGTGGGCACCGACTGGCAAAGGAGTAACAGAAAACCAGCCATGGCTTGATCTCCCCTGCATAAACACCACGAGTGTGAATGCACACGTTTCTGTACAGAGAGAGGGGAGGGGGGAAATTAAAGCTTTCTTGTTTCCAAACTCAACTTACTGGTGTTTATTTGAACTCTAAAATTGTCAAGCAGAAAAAGCCACCGGTATTCCTCACCAGGGAAGAAATAAAGCAGCAGTTGTTGTTCCGCATCCCGTGTATTTGCTTGTTGCTTCTTGATGAAAATTGATGAAGGTCGAGTTTTGGGTGAGTTTTAGCACCAGGAATTCTCTCAAAACTCAGCTTTGACAAAAGCAAGCAGAAAGTTTTCTCTCAGATATAATACAACCAGGTTTTATTTAAGTTCTCTCTTTTTCCCCCCCAACACTGGCAAAAGTTCAGAGGGAGTTTAAAGTTTTGTAAACATTTTAACTACCCCTCTTCCCCCTTTTATGAATTTACAAAGCAAAGGAGACAGGGAGACCAGATTTGCAACAGTTCCAAGTCTCTCCATGCTATTGGATCCAAAAACTATATACAAGTCTGCAGCAGTCTCTGTATAGTTACTGTACATGTCGGGGGGCAGGGGGAAGAGAGAGGAGGAGGGGGAGGAGGGGAAGGTGACCCCAAAAAATGAATAAACCAAATGAAATAAAATCCAAAGCCAAACTGCTCTTGAGCAACTCGGACTGTTTTCTTTAGGCAGTGATGACAGAGAGCAACAGACACCTTTACACAACTCCACCAAACTGCAGCAGATCTCCCTCGCAGGTTAAAACCCTCTGGGGACGGGAGATGGGACCAGGGGGTTCAAACTAAGTGCATTTGGCAGTTTTCCTTCTCTTTCTTTGTGGTGTGTGCGTGTGGGGGGGTGGGTGGAGCAGGGAAGGTGGTGTTAATCCTTCGGTGAGAGAGGAAAGTTATGACTCCATAAATACTCAAGAGATTATGGATCCCAGTGAAGGTGCATGAAGTAGTTTAAGGTGTAGAAGATAAGCAGGGCTGTCATTGCACAAAGCTGTGTCCTCCAGTGTCTCTCTCCACGACGAAAGGGCATCTCTGCTCCTCACCTAAGCACTGAAATGACAACCAGCTGAGACTGCTGGGTACATGTCTGAAAGCCAGTGTCCACCCCCTCCAAAGACTACAGATCCACACGGTAAAGATCCCACTGTCTCTTAAACGAGACAAATTTGCAGGAAAAGAGCTCAAAATAAACTGGTCCTAACCCTCTGAAGGTAGCATTTAAGGGGTAAATTCAACCTGAAAGAAGAGACGCCACCCCCTTTTTTCCCCAGAACAGAAGCCCCCACTTGTCCAGGAAGGCTGGAGTATGTCGACGGGGAACTCCACCAGCTCCAGCATCACCACCTAATGAAGACAGACTCGAGCTTTCCCTCCAAAAATAATGTGCTGAGAAGGGCTGGCAGGGGGTGTGCAACTTCAAACCAACCCAAGCTAAACTGCGCCCGCCACCACCCCTCTCCTGCTGTTGCCAGTTCTAAGTTAGCTTATGAATGCAACTCCTGGCCTGGGAGAGCACCTCTCGCCCTGATGGAGCGCCGAAGTCAGTGTCTGTGTGGCATTTTGGTTTTGACCAACATCTGTTAACCACAAACTCTCACTCTCTCTCCATATGACTGCACATGTTGGATGTGGTAAGAGTAACCAGGAGAGGGAAGCAATGGTTTGCAGAATCCCAATTGATTTTTTTTTTTCCAGGTATGTCAGCAGAAGGAATCACAGCACAGTGAAAGCTTGCTGCTCAAATCAGCCTTGTTGTGAACGAATCCTTAACTCCCACCCTCCCAGGACTCTGAATCAAGTCCACGTGACTCTGGGCTGACAGTAGGAACAACGCCTGTGCAGTCCTGGGCACAAAGGGTTTGCTGGGGCCAGAGGAAGCAGCCTGAGATGATTGATCCTGTGATTCACTGGGAGGCGAAGAACAACACACGGTGGAGAGCACTGTGTCCAGAACGGAGAATCCATGGTTAACAGATGCAGGAAAAGCCAGTTGATTTGCACATGCTCAGTAGTCTTCCAAAGTCTCTATTTCTCCCATATTGAGCCGCTCTGATGAGGCATTCACTGAAAACCCTGTGAACCAGAAGGGACTGGCGTTAAAAACCTGGCCGTGGGATATCTGATGGGATATGTCTGTGATGTGCAGCAGCCCATGTAAGATCAAGTGCACCAGAAACACCAGTGGTGACCTGACTCTGCAACATCTTGACAGGGAGCACATTTAAGTTCACTGTGACTTGGAAGTGGCTGTCAACACCCTCCTTACATGGTCCAGAAATGGACATTTGCGGAACTTGGAATCTAAACATGGAATCGCACCCAACACTTCAGGGAGTGTGAGCAATTTTACTCCTTACTCTGAAGTCTAAGTACGTGTACCTGTGAAATGCTCGTTTAAAATCTTTCTGGGAAGTACAACATGAAAATTTAAATCTACACGGGGCCATGCAGGTGGCACAAATGCACCCCAACTTCTACCCAACCTTTTAGCTGTCAAGTGCTGAGGACAAGGTGCACATGAGAGAAGTGTGAGAAAAAAATGAAAACACTTTCAACATGGAAAAACTCCAATATATCTTATGCGACTTCTCTACTGAAATAACCATATTTATGGCTGTACCAATCCCTTATGGAGTAGGAGAAAAAGGAAAGTTTGCCTTTGTCTTTACTAAACACAAAGTTGACATTTCATTGTCTTGAGACTGCCATACTGACTTATTGTGTGCTAGAGAAGCAACTGCTTTCTACAGTCATTAACCAAGAGATAAGAAATATTCTGTTCAGAAGGTTTAGGAAAATCGTTCTGGCTCCCTCTCGTGGCAGTGTGTTACCTACAGGGATTTGAAATTATTCTGTAAAAGAGTGAGTGTACTCATTTCTAAAAAGCTCAGTATTCATCAATGCAGAAATCACTGAGTTAGCTGAAAAGGATTGATTTTGATGAGAACAAAGAGACAAAAAAACAAAGACGGGGCTCTGCCAGAGCCTTAATAAAACAGTGACTTCAGGTGGATAATACCAGGCTGCTTTACACCAGCATAACAAGCACTGACCCAGGGCAGTGCCCTGGTTTCCCTCTGTCCCACATGGCACAAACATGGACACATCTGTTCTCCATGAATTGCACCCCACAGTGCTCATGCATTTACATCTTGTATCTTGAAGGCCACTTCAAAGAAACTTTTCCATCAATGCTACAGGGGCCGGTGAATACCACTCTCACATAAAAATTTAGACAGAGAACAAAACAAATAAATAAAGGACTGCTAAGGATGTCATCATTTCCACTGCCTCCAACTGAAAATCTGTGAACACATCAACCTTCACCACCCCTTCTGCCTAGGGTAGTTTGCTCCTGTAAACAGGTGGGAAGGCATAAAGGCAGCCTCAGGAAGCTTCTCACCAGGGAACTGAAAATGTGCTTTTCTTCAAAGAGTGAATCAGCACTAAATCAATAAAATAGGCACAGGTCAACTCACAAGAGGAAAGGCAGTTTAAATGACATCCCTGAACTATTTGAAAGTTTCCAGGTAATAACCAAAGAGGCCTTTCCACAAGGGGAAGTTTGACAAAAGCTTTCCATGAGACTGGAACAGAATTTTTCAAACCATTAAATAGTAATAGTATTGAAACCAATTCTCAAGACACTTCAGCTTTGCTTAAATTCATATTACCATTTAAGGTCAGTAAGAATTCTACACTCCACAAGGTAAATTACCACTACCAAACTGAACATTGATTTCTGAAAATTAAAGCTGACCTAACAAGCTGGGATCTGCTCGAACCATCTTCTGTTTCTTCTTTTTCTTCCCACTCTGCACAGCCTCAAAATTGGATTGCTGGTTGTTGCTCTGGTTGGTCTGAAAGACCGAATGTAGCGAACTGTGGTTCATCCCCCACACTGAATCCTACAAAACACATCCAGGACAAGATTGTAAAGCACAATTAAGTTTGGTTTATTTATACAGAAAACAGTCAAAGAGCCCAAAGCACTTCCCACATTATGTGTGGCAGCAGCAGCCACTGCTGCCTCCACCTCATCTCTCCAAGGCATTTCCTAGATCAGCATGCAAAGGCACTATCTGATCCACAGTTGGCCACAACCGTTGAATATAAAGGGAACTTGATTCTGTGGGAAAAATTTGGAATCTGCTTTATTCTCTGCATTGCACAGGCCCTGTATAGTGCTGCTCATCAATCCCAGCAGGAATGCAGCCTCTGCTGACTCCAACACAGCCTCCACACACTCCAAAGGGCTGTAGTGGGTAGGGATTTACCTGCTGTTGCTGCTGTTGCCTTTGCTGACTGGCTTTCTGTTTGGCACGGCGCTCAAGAAACTGCTTGGCAAACTCCTTGGCCTCAGGAGTGTCCCCCAGATAGGCTCTGATGTAATCATGGACCTCATAGGGAGACTCCACTTCCTTCAGGAAAGAAACAAACGTGGGAACTGCAAGAAGAAGGCAGAGCATGAGGGAATGCACGCTGAGGTGCAAACGCACGCAACAAGCACAAACTCTGGATTTCTCTGTCCAGTATCTGCTGACCCAGCAGCCATGGCAGACAGCCTGCTCTTCCAAGTTCCCTCCAGTAAAGCCCCATCATGCAATGCATGACGAAGCTGGATCCCCATCTCTGATTGGCAATGCTCCCATGATCACCAGAAACCGCCAGCAGGCTCTGGTGGCAAACTTCAAAGCTGGTTCCAATCCCCACTGATTTGCTGTAGCTGGGACAATGAAAGCCATGGAGATGATGATACATCTGGTTCTTCAGGCCACTATTTTATGAAGCCATTTTAGTGACTGTTGAAAACATTCCTTTGATGTCATTACAATCCCCCAGAACTACCTGGATATTGCTCCCCACCTCTTACCATCTAAGTTGTTGGCTGTGTTGAGTGCATGAAGCATCTGTTCACACCACTGAGTGAATCCATCCTGGGCCTTATTAACACCCTGGAACAATTTCAACAGCTTCTCCTCTTCTTCTACCTTCTTGTTTTGTCTACTTGTAATAGCTACAGATTTACTGAGGTAAAGAAAATGCATATATTAGATTACCAACTACCAGACTAACCCACAGTACAGTGTTAGAGACTTGCTGTTTTACAATATGAAAACATTTTTTTAAGAACCAAATAATTTGCTAAGCAGATGACAAAATATATTGTGAATTGCCACCCATTAGCTTTTTGTGCTGTCAAAAGAAATCCTGAGTGACAGAGGAAAAAAAGAACACATGAAGATGTTATAACTGCTATGTGATCATCTCAGAATGGCAGCTTTTCCTTCCAATAGCCCCTTCCCCATCTCCTACCTGAGGCTGGCATTGCTTTTGTTTTTATTGGTCGAGTTACGAGGTCCCACTTCCTTCACTGCATCATCCCAGAAACCCATGTTTGAGTTTTTGGTATCAGCATTACTCCAGATGCTACTGACTAGGTCAGATGCCCACTGGTTGCTGGGATTAGTGTTTAGGGAGCCCCACACTGAATTCCCAATGCTGGTGTGCAGGTTAGAGTGCTGTTGAAACATAACAAAGAGATCTTGGTTTTTAGCACTGGAGCTGGCAGAGCAGGAATGAACAGACAGAGGGAACTGGCTGTTTCCCTCCACGTGACGGGACAATACCCCACATACCGTAGTATTTCTGACTCTGTTGGGCTGCTGGTGCTGCTGTTGCTGCTGTTTCTGCATCTGCCTCGCCTCCTCCTGCTGTATCTCCAGCAGGGACTTGGTGGTGCCTGTTGGTTTGGTGACATTCCCCCAACCTGACAGTTTTTGTTGCTGTTGCTGCTGCTGTTGCTGGAGGGCCTTCATTAGCTCCCGCTGCTGACGCCTTTGCTGTTGCAGGCAAGACAAGAGTGTTCGTCCACACTTACAGTTCATTGCTACTCAAAAGTCTAACTTGGAAACTGATTTTAAACTGATTTCACCTTCTTCTGGAGAAGACTGGCTGACTGATTATTTTATGGGCCATTACATTTCTTCCAAAAAGGGAGACACTAAGTATCCAGTAAACATAAATTGTTTATTAGCCTAGGACAGACTAAATTTATCAAGGCAGGGAAGCATCTGGGGTCTTGGAAGAACATCATCTCTGCTACAATCACTTGTTCCCCCCCCCTCAACCCACTCCCACTTGAACTGCCCTTGTCTGGTGCACATCTGCTAACAGATTACAGATGGGAAATAATTTTATACTGTTTTGTGAACATACAGTTTCACCTCCTTTCAGATTCCTGTATTAAGCACCTATAAAAACTTTCACACAAGTGCTTACTGAACCTATGTCTGAAAAACAGGATTTTACTCAAGTTATGCTATTTCAAAAAACATTCCTCATCCTCCCCATTCCTTCTGAGCAGTCCCATGGCTGACTAACAACTCCTACTCTGCTCCTGTACTTACCTCTTCTCGAAGCTGCCGTTCCCGCTCTTCTTCTAACTTCTGGATTTCTGCCAATGACAGTGTGGTCTGGGATTGACAAGCTCCCGAATTTGATTGCTGACCCCATGTTGAAGATGAAGGGAGCTGGGCCAAAAAGACAACATCAGGAATTAGAAAACATGACATACATGACATACTGACAGAGCCTCTCTCTCTTTTCATTTGTAACCTATCTTCCTTATCCCATCACTTTCACACCCAACTGTTTACCCTTTCCCTCTCCACAGTTCCTCCCTCTCTGTCCAAGCCACTACAGCCAGCCCTGACCCCAGCTGTGGTTTTCCCACGTGGAACTGCAGGAACACGTTACCTTCATTTGTGCAAGTTGCTGCTGTTGCTGCTGCTGCTGCAGCCTCCGTAAAGCCTCCTGCTGCTGCTGCCTCTGCCTCATGATCTCCTTCTGGCGCTGGAGTTCCAGCTCCTTGCGCTTCCGCTCCTCCTCCTCCAGCCGCTGCCGGGCCGCCTCCTCCTCCATGCGCAGCCGACTCTCCTCCAGGCGCCGCTGAGCCTCCTCTTCCTCACGGGCCCACTTGGCAGCCTCCTCTTCCTTCCCAGGACATGCAGAGGAATAAAGTCTAAGTAGACTTGGCAAAATTTAAACTACTCCTTTTCTCAGGTATCGATACTCTGGCAGAACAGAGAGGCCTTTGTATCTGCCAGCTGGTTGTTCGTTTACCTTTACGTTTCTCTGGCAAGAAATCCCAGTAATGTGGCCTATAGTCCCTAAAAATACCAATCTCCCATTGCTCCACCAAAGAACTTGGAAGAGAATGACATCTCCCTAGTTCAGGCAAGCTAATTTTATACTATTTTCCTTCTGGTCTGAGTTTCTACCTGCTTACATGACTCACACTACTACCACACCTTCAGCAGAATAGAACCTTTGGCAGAAATAATGTGAAAGAAGAAAGAGGTGACAAAGATGGAGATGTCTACTGTAGCTACTCAATACTAGAGATGCTTCTGCAAACAAAGGAGATGACTGTGCAGTGGGACAGAAACAGGGATGAATGTCTTACAAGGGAGGATCCTGCAAAGGGATTTCGAAGTACCAACTGGGAATTCTGAAATGGACCTGGAAGTTAATGTGAAGCCAATCATGTTTCAAGACTGGTTTGACTGAAGGACTGTGACAGAATCAATTAGCTCAAGTTCCCCAATATGTGCTTCTAAAGCTGACCTCAAGGAGAAAAAAATGCTCTCAGTAAGATAAGGGAAGAAAAAAGCTGAAGCTCTGGTAGTGGATATAGTCTTGGCACTGGCAGAACTGAGTATTTCAAACCAAAAATAGCAATTCTACAGTAAAGGCCCTGAGAGTGATAATTCAGAACCGTTACTCTGGTACTGTGCTCTGCCTGCCTTTTGAAGAAAGGAGCAAAAATACCAAGCTGTAAAGCCATTCTTAAGGCTCAAACATGAAGTGAAGCACTCCCCAAATTTCTTCTCCAAAGGGCAGATCCTGATTATTTTGTCTGAAATCAGGAAACAGGTAAACAACCTTTTTTCCCTTCACTTGACACTGTCTCCAAGTTCTGCTTTCTTTCACCAAAACTGATGGCGTCTCAAACACAGATGCAAGTGCCCAAGCTGTGTGTCCTGGCAGCTCCCAGGACTAAATTCAGGGGTCCCTGTTGCCATTTTCACCTGTTTGCGAATCAACTCCTCTCGCTGCCGCCTCTCCTCCTCTTCTCTTCTTCTCTCTTCCAATCTCCTAAGTGCTTCCTCCTGCTGTTGCCTCTCCTCTTCCTCCCGCTGCCGCCTTAGTGCAATTTCCTGCTCCCGTTGTCGCCTCAGGGCTTCCTCCTGGAGATGGGGACAAAACATCAGTCTATCAATGCCACTGTATTGACAAACCACATCACAACACAGATTACAGCACTGTCTGGCCAAATGAATGGCCTCAAGAAAAGCTCCCTGGCTCCAAGCTAAGCTCGACCAAAACATTGCATTAAATACTACGGACCCATGTGTTAACAAGTTGTTTTGATGCAATGTGCACGTCATATGTTAATTAATTATTTTAATGAAAAAATAACCACAGGAAATCATTGCCTATCTTTGGTTTTAAGAAGAACAGTGTTGAGAATGAAAGTGTGAGGAGTCCTCTTTCCACTATGCACTAGCAGTACTTGAACATTATGTATATGTATTTTAATGTGTGGGTATCATTAATTCTTTTTTTTTGGGTGTCAGCTCTATGTTGGAAGCTTTTCCTACTTACAGGAGTTTCTGAACACTGGCCATTCAAAAGCACTACAAAACTCAAACTACATATCCAGACACCAGAAAGAAGCTGGAGCAGCCCGGTGCACTTAAGGACACTAACTTTGGAAGTCTCAGAGGTGTGACTATGAAAGGGCTGGGCTGTCCTTATACTATTTAAATATCATGGGCAACAAAAGATCTCGAGGGCCTTGAGTTTGGCCTATTCTGAACTAATTTAAATAACTTCCAATGAATTATGTTTTGTTTTCCAAGCAGCAAACCTATTTACTTAACTCAAAAATTAAACATCAGCACCCTTTCCTACTGCTCTAAGATCAACATAAACAGACACTTTCCCATTCTGCTACTTGGTTTTTGGAGGAATAGGGCATAAGTAGTCTTTGGCTGGCTTCCTGTATATTGTTACATGGGAGCACATCTAAGGAACTTCTCCCCAGTTCTGACTTTGCCTTGCAGTAAAAAGTTTTAGTTTTTGCAGCCTTTTCTGACCTTCGACATCCAGCAACTGAGTTAAGATCACCCTGCTTTTCATCCTTTCTGACTTATCCCACCAGCTCCACCTGAAGACCCTACTTTTTGGACAAGAACTTTTTAATGTTTTTATAAATACGTTCTCCTTTTAAAATGACCACTACTGTGCAATCATACCCTGAGAAATTTTTTATAACCAACACATTGTGCAGCATGGATGGGAACTCCAGCAAATCAGAGAAGTGAATTGTGAAAACTAAGACCCCTTTACTCAATCTGATACCAAGCCTTCATGTACACACAGCAGAGATAAACTGCACTACAGTCCCCAGGTCCTCCTCTGACTATGAAATTCTGATGCCTGCAGCAGAACTGTCAGCAGACAGAGCATCTCCTGTAAGCAATCCCCTGGCACTGAAGAGCTGCTGGCTGCAAGCTGACAACTCATTCCTATTCCTGTGCATCACTCAAGTGGTTTAGTGCTAAATGTGAACTGCAGTAAGTGTTTTTCTTCTACTAGCTGGACATGAAACAATAGCCTGTGATTTATTTTCTCATTAATCAAGTCCTTGATTTGTCACATTCCCAAAAACTCTCAGCACAACACGCACCACCTGAACCATTTTTGTAACTTGGGCCTGTAACTGCATTAATTGGACACATGCAGTCAAGTCGCAGTAATCAAGTGTCCCCAATACAAGGGCTGGAAAATTTCTGCTTGCTGTTCCTTTTACTGAGCAGTCTGCTGAGGGGGCTGGGGGCCTGCCAGGCTCCTTTGTTTGGCTGGAGACCACACAGCAGGATCTCAGCTCAGGAGGCCCAGCTCAGCCAGGCTGGGGGCTGCCACTGACACAACACGTGGTACCTGAGGGGAACCAAGTCACCAAGTCACAATGAACAGCAGCTCAGGGACATCTCTGCCCTACTTTCCCTCTGGGAAATGAGGCTAGAGTTGACACTGGGAAAGCTGCGGGGAAATCTGTCTTGCTCAGGCGTGCCAGGAGAGACACTGGGGAATGACAGCAATTAAAAGACTTCTCTCCTCTACAGAACTAAAGACCAACAGTGTTGTAACAACATGAGACTAAAACCACCTGTAAGATTATGAAAAGCTGGGAACCATGTGGCAGCTGCAGTTCTTTCTTTCCTACTCTTCACAGGTATGTAAAAGGTTATCTTAATATTTACTTCTGTATCTTATTATTATTCAATGGTTTTGTTTGAGCATGTGACTAAAAACATTCAAAGCTCTCCACCTTTCTGCCACTGACTCGTATGGGAAACACTCAATCATTTGGCTCTTGTTGTTCCCATTGTGGCTTCCTGCTCCAAGGGAATCCTAATGTTCCTTAGCATCCTTCTAAATAATTGTTTTCGAGTACACACATCTTGCTGGACAGACAGCTTATTTCAAATCTTTAAAATAGCTGTAAACATGACAAAAAATCTTTAAGCAGCAATCCCCAGTTCAACAGACTCTGGATTCTAAAATAAAATAGGGAATTTTTTGCAGTTCTGCTCATCTGTATTACCAGGGCTTAACAAATCTTTTTGCTCTCATGTTTTAAACAGGTATTTTAAAGGGAGCATTAAAGACATAACTCAGAGAAAATAATCATTAGGTAGTTATTAAACCTCCAATTTTGTTCCTGAAAGCAATCAATCATTACAAAATAGAAGACATCAGACCAGAGATAAAAAAGAAATACAGGAGCTACAAAAGCTGGGCATTACTGTTTGCAATTCCACAGTGCAAAGTAATTGATTAAAACTATGAACAGAACTGAATTCAACATTTGGTATGACATTTCATCCTACAGAATTGAATTTCTATTAGTTATTTTTTTTTTATTTAGAATTCACCATCAACAGCATATTTACTAACCTTATATACTAGTCTTTTATGCAGTATTACATCAAAAGCCTTCCTGAAGTCCAGGCAGATTAAGTCTACTGCTTCACCCCTCTCAGCTCTCACTGTCATCTCCTCAAAAGAAGTTAATCAAATTTGTTAAGCATCATCTCCTCTGTATAAATCCATGCTAATAAATCAGTTCATCCCTGATTCTACAATGCCTTCCAGTACAGAAGTCAGATTCAAATATTAGACCAGTTTCTTTTGTTTTAAATACACAAAACAGTGTTATTTGCTCTTTCCAGAGAAGTGCTGAAACTCTCGTTCCCTTCTCAAGACATGACTGCTCAGAAGTGAGCCTTGTGGCCATTATTGCATTGGGAATGAACTCACACACTTGCTGTTACTGCTGTTCAACCCCGTTCTGCTTCGTCCTTGGAAACAGTTATTTCCCAAGGCATCTCAGAGAGGGAGAGTCAGACTGTTCACTGTACAAATCCCAAGGGGACAACAAAACTTTGGAATTCAACAGACATGGAGTTATACACAGTAGCAAAACTGTTAAGACTGAAAAGAAACAACCCAAGCCTACTTGAAGCCACCAGGGATGACACATGTTGAGTTACCAGGTGATGAGCTGAAAAATGAGTTGTTATTAAACCAGATCTCAAGCAATCCAACTCACAAGTTAAACTTTGGAGTTCATTGTTGCTCCCATGCTCCAGTTTGACCTCGAGCAAAGGATGCTTTTCCACTGGATACCAGAAGGACTTTCTGGACACAAAGTACATGGATTCAAGTAAGGAGCCATTTACTTGTAGACTGGATCCCAAAAGATTCCAGGACAGTTCCCTACATCTCATACTCTGTCAATGAACACACATCTTCAGGGACAAAGCCCAAGCCCTGAGTAAACTGAGGTTAGCCTACAAATAAAACTGAAGATTCTGAGGCTTCCTCTGAAGTGTCTGATCCTTAAACTAGGAACGTGCTTTACAACTGCCTGAGCACATAAGAAAATTTAGGACCCAATGATTTATTACTTTGGCTTGTAATTGATGGGGGACTTTGCAGGGCTTTTACTAACTCCTTGGTGAATAAGCTCAGCCATGTGCTTGCCCTTATCCTTCAGAGGCAGAGGGGAAACGTGAACCTTCACTGTCCTTCCCTCCTAACACTTAAGGAACAACTGAATTTTATTTCATGTAGAATTCAGAAATAAATCCTAAAGACGCCAAACTATTTTATAGTCTTGGAAGATTAAGAACATACTAAAACTCCTACATTCATTCTCCTACTGCAACACTGGATCATACAATTCTTTTTAACACATATGCTTGACCAAACTACATCTCTTCCTTTTCCAAATATCAACTCAAGAAAAGCTGACAGACTCTATTACCAAGTTAATAATTTAGTCAAAACACTTATTAATTTATTAAAAACAACAGAGTAAAAGTAAGCTGAATGTGATATCACTTCTTTTCCACCATGAGCCCTCTGTCTCCTAGCCATTTGAAGCAGCTGCTCAAGCTCCATCTACTCCAGAACACACCCTTATGAACACTAGACTACAGTAATAGCAAATCAAGATTAAACATACACTAACTGGGTAACTAACTCAAGTCTAATGTTGACCCTAAAAGGTTGGGAGAGAATATTCCATCTGAAATAAAGCCTCTCTGCTCACAAACAGGAACCTCTTAAAGTGTAGCATCAAAGCCCATTTCTCAGATTGCAATATGGGCTCTTCAAATCAAGCCCAGAAGAACCACAATTTCATATAGTCACATGAAAAATATTAAAACTGTCTTCAAACACACCTACCACAGATTAATTGGACCCCACAGGATTCTTAAACTGAGTTTTAGAAAGTATATTAATTCATTAGAGATTAACTCCATGGAGGAAACTCACTTGCTTCCTGCGGGCCAGTCCTTCTTCTTCCCGGCGTTTCCTCTCCTCTTCCTGCTGCCTCCTAAGTAGCTCTTCTTGTTGCCTCCGAAGCTCCTCCTGCCTTTTCCTCTCCTCTTCCTCTCGTTTGGCCCTCATTTCCACTTCTCTCCTCTCTTGCTCTAGCTACAATTCACATAAAACTAAACTCAGATGCAGGTAACGTATTCCTACACCAGTTCTTAGGGCAACTCTGCTGAAATTAGAGCAACAGCTTAACAGATGAAGCCTCTGACAGATGCTCTCCCTTCACTGTCATTTTACCTGTCAGCTGGCTGCCTACTGGGCTCAGATTCCTCAGACAGTCCACAATCATTTGGACAATTTCTGTTCTGTAATGAACACCAGTTCTCTCCTCAGTCTTTCTATATCAGCTCCTCAAAATACCCTCTGACTTTAGAAGCTTGTAATAAGTTGCTTCGCAGTCCTCATAAAATAATCCTTTTCATGACATGTACAGAATCATACAGCTTCAAACTGACAAAAATAATTTAACACCAGAGTACGTGTGAAATACCCTGGCAAATAAGACTCTTACGATAGAACACAACGCTTCAGAGAACAACTCCCTGCTCCCAGCTCAGGCTTTGGCATGACAGCTCATGATGATCTTAGTTTAAACAGAGGTGGCCACTGAAGAGGTTTGAATCCCAAATGTAGAACACAAGCACTATTGCAGAGGTCAGCAATACCTCCACAGCCATGGTTTCCAAACAGCAGTCCACAAGGCTTTCCCAACTGGTTTTTACAATCCCTATTCTCTTTATGGGGCATTCCATGAAAATCTAGTCAAAATTATAGAGACTGAAGAGCTCGGCCTTCCATTGGCTCAAGAACCACAGTTCCACAGCAGAACAGCAATCCCAACTTCTTACAGTACAAAACAGTTTCTGACCTTTGCAGCTTTGGCCTTCTCGAGCTGCTGAAGTTGTTCTAGAGCTGGTCCCTGAGCTGCAGTATCAATGGGGAGATCCCAGACACTGCTTCCTTCCCAGACTAGAGTGAAGAAAACAAACATTGACAAGCAAAAATAAGCACATCAACAAAAGAACCTGAAAGAAAATCTCATTTATGCTGTTACTGTACTTCATGAACTCCAATTCCAACACATTCATCTCAGTCAGTAGAGGGCCACCTTATCTTCCTGTAGAACAAGGCTTGCCCACGACTGAAGCAAGGAAGGGTTTCCTTTCCTATAAAATTTTACAGAAAAAACAGCTATTCCAACTCCTCCCATCAGAGCAGATATCATTAGAATATTCCCAAGCCCTTGAGATCAAGGCTTCCCATAACCACAGGGAAAGTGACCACAGTCTTCACAGCTCTCCAATGGAACTTACGCTGCAAGGCAAAGGGGGCTGATCCAGTTAAACATAATGAAGCAGAAATCATTTCCCCTGGTGTCAGGAAGGGAGGGGTCATCTCAAGAATGCCGACTCTTCCAGCATGGAAGGACTTTTCCCAAAAGATGGGACACAGGCTAAGCCTCTTACCTGTAGGCTGTGATGCTGACTGAAGTTCCCATATTGAGCCAGTGTCCGGCACCGACACAGACCTTGTGACAGGTGGCATCATGTTCTGCTCAGATATTCTGTAATACCAACAGGGAGAGTCAACAGGCCACTTCCAAGGAGAGGAGTGCTCTGAACACGCACCAGAGTCAGGACCTTGCAACTTCCTCCTTTCCTTCCACACCTCTTAAACAAAAATATTGGTGGACAACACCAATTGCTTGGAGAGTTCTTGCTGATCTCAGCCCTGCTGCCAAAGCAAGAGGTAAGCCAGCTCCTGCTGCACTTTGGCACTTGCTGCTTAGAGGTCACTTTGAGGAACAAGCATCCAGTCCTGCAGAACTCAGCTGGCAAAGCCATTCTGATACCAGCACAAATAGGCACCACCTCAACACTAAGACTTCTCCTCCTGGCCATAACCACCCCGTGAAGCAGAGACTACATATAGAAAGAGAAGTACTCAGCATTCTGCAACTATTTCGTATCCTCAGACGTATTCCTACGCTCATTACGATCTTTACAACAGGGAATGCTCAAATATGAGCAAACTTGACTGGAAGGGACAGCTGATAAGATGGAATTCTTGTTACCTGCAAGACAGAGCCCAGGGAGAATGGAATTCAATTCAAGCCTGGGCTAACTCACCTCATCTTCAGGGCTTGGAACTGCTGCAAGAGGATAGCAAGCTGCTGCTGCTGCTGGGATGAGAGGGCTGCCTTCTGCTGCTGAGCCAGCATCTGTGCATACTGTTGTCTTCAAAAGAGAAGCAGAGAGTCATTGGAATTTGTTCACTTATGCTCAGCTTGCAGACAGATTCATTCTCTGGGACTAATGCCCACTGACCTCTACAATGTACTTGCTAAACACTAGAGGAAAGCAGAAAATGGGGGCTGGGAAAGAATCAAGTCACAAGAATAAAACTCACATCAGCAGAACCAAATTTCTCATCATCCTCAACTCTGTCACCTGGGTATGATCGCCCAATGTTCCTCTTGGAAGCACGTACAACACCACTTCCTTTTTTCCGTTCATTCCATAAATTAGCTCCAATGCATCTGCCTTCGATCACTGCCCCCCTAACATCAATCTCTCCCCCAGTATGTCAAGGCACTGCCTTGAACAGGGGCAGGCTCCTGCCTCATCAGCTCGTAACCTGATAACCAGGATTAAAAAATTTACAATCAGAACACATTCAGGACCCCTTGAACAAGGAGTTTCTTTGTTTTCTTTCCTCCAACTGGCCAGAACTGAACAACTGATGACTCTGGCAAAATGGATGACAAACTGCCCTGCCCAGCACTTACCTTCTTCCACTGATCTTGCAAGGGCTGAGCTAGCAAACCAAAAATAAGTGGCACCTTCTCCACCTCCAGCTTAAAAGACCTGGAGCCTTCCTCTCACTCCAAATCATCTCAAGTGCATTACCAGGACAGCTGGCATTCAGCCCAACCTTAACAGGTACCTAGGCAGTAGGTCTCACCCAAGTAACTAAGTCTGACACACAAAATGACTCTGAAACGTGCCTGAGGCAATCACACTCTGTTCTAATCCTGTAGATTATGGACATCTCTGGGGTTTGGGGAAGCAGCTCTTTTTGGTGGAGGTGAAGCACTCCCAGCCCCACAGCCCAGGGAAACAGTGACAAGAAGCTGAACTCAGATGACTGAAAATGCAGAGTCACAACACAGCCACTGGAACAGCTCTGGAACTCTGGGAAGTCTTACTGTATTAAAAGATGCTGATACTGGAGGTGCTGCATTTGGATCAGAGCCAACTCCTGTTGTCTAGTCAGTCGCTCTTGGTCCAGCTCACCCTATGTTTGGGAATAAAACATTCCATTCTAATACATACAGTAAGAGCAGCATATTGCAAATGCAAGCAAAGTTAAAGTTGTGTTTTGAACAAAAGACAATAAAAATAGAAAAAATCCCTAGAGCTTCAGTGTGGCCTGGGCAGTGAAACACAGCACCTGGAGGCAGCACAGGATGACCACACCTCCCAGCCGCAGACAGGGCAAAACAAACGTTTTTCAACTGTCTTTTCTACTCTTACAAAGGTAATTTAACACAGAGTTCCACTTTGGAGCTTGGAACACCTGCGATTCCAAGACAGAGCAGCTGACACCTAAATAATTCAATTCCCGTTTGTTCCAGGACTCTTTGAATACTGTAACTGTCACAATTACCAGATGTGGAAGCGGTGCTGGGCCTGCAGTGAAGGGGACCCTGCCCCACATTTTCATGATGTCTCCAAGAGGCTGGAAAGTCTCGTCACAGGCTCTCTTAACCAACAGCGACATCGTGAAGTATCCAGCCTGGAACCACTCTGCCATCTCCTGATTACTGAATGGACCTGAAAGAACATCAACCAACACATGCTGCAGGGAAGGAGAAGCCAGGCCACGATGGGCACGTTGCAAACAGAGCACAGGGCTTGGTCAGGTTCCCCAGCACCCACAGCAGGCCTTCCTGGCCCTCTCAGCCCTCGGCTGGCCAGGCAGTGCCCCCAAGGCTGGAGTGTCAATGCAGAGCTGCATCTTTCCAGGGGCTATAGCCCTGCCCCACAGAGTCTCCTCAACAGGGCAGGGCTGCTCTTCCCCTGCACTGGAGGAGGACAGGCCAGTTCCCAGGTGAACACCTGCAGGCACAGTGCTGGGGAGCTTGGGACAGCTAATCCCCCTCCTGCCCTCCAGCCAAGCTCTGCACTGCTGCAGGCTCAGCATCACGCTGGCAACAGCCACGATTCCCAGTCTGGGCCTCAGCAGGATCCACAAACTGACAGTGCCACAACCACAAGTGCTACTTTCCCCACGGGCACTGCTCAGATAATTAAACCATCTTGGCCTGCTTCAACTCTTGCCTTCAAATCAGAGGAACTCAGAGGTTTTATACAAGTTTTGCATGTGGAATTTGGCAGATGAGCAGGTCCACATCTGAGTGCACAGTTACATGTTTGAAGATGAGGGTCCAGTTTCTTTCCTTTCTCAAAAAGCTACACTTTTCCTTCTTTTTCCTGAGAAAGACTTCAGTCGTTCCCTTCAAAGGAGAGCTCCAATACTAATTTTACATATCCAAACAGATACAAAGTCAGTACACAAATATTATCTGAGTAAGAACCACATAAGTAAGTTTGGCAAAAACATCTTCTGAAAAGCAAAAACATTCAGTAACTCTTGCCTTCTCTGTAAGGAGTATCTCTAGAAGGCAATTCCTCTCAGAGAATATGAAACCACAAGAGCTTATTCCAAGAAAAAGAGTGTTTACTTCACATTCAAGGAAGTACTTACTCCAAAAAGAATATTTAGATCATCACCAAATAATAAACACCCAGCAGTGACTGACAAACAGCACTGAGGAACACTTTTAACACTTTATGGTTAACATCCCTTAAACTTACAGAGGTGAGAAGAAAACCTTAAGGATGTGTAATACCTGCAGACAAGAGATTAGCACAGATCCTCCAAATAACATCTCCACCAATCCTGTCTTGAGTTCACAGCTAAGGAACAGTGTGAAGTACAGCAAGGGAGGAATTCACTCTTTAATTGCATTTTGGGGAGGCAGATTAAGCAGCTGTTGAAACAGAGCCCTGGGACCTCCAACAGAAAAGTACCTTCTGAAAGGAGAGATGCAAATCTCTGTATGAAAGGCCTGCTCCAACTTTCATTGCAAAAAAAAATTCTTAAGCAAAAACTGCCAGTATGGAACTGTATGAAACTGCCAGTTTCTATCCATGACATGAACAATGTCACAGACATTGCACCAGGTGCAAGTGGAACTGAAACAGATTGAGTGTGAGCACTGGCTTGTGGAAACTTCTTTCCTCTTTGCTCTAGACTCTAACCAAATTAGCCTTCCCTGAATTCTCAGTGTCTTCAGGTTGAATCGAGAAAACTGATTTCAACACTTCTCACAGATTCTTCAACAAGATACTGGAGTGGTCACGTACATGGTTTGTTTCCATTGTTATCTGGACATGTGAGTAATTACTGGCATGACAGAGGTTTGAGTCTAACCTCAATTTACAGAAACGTGAAGTGATGGCAAACCTCAGCCACCATAAAGCCTAACTCTGGACATGAGGCCTGCTGAGATGAGGGGGACACTGATAGGTTGAAGGTATTTTCAAAAGCCAATTCTAGAGAGGTAAATTCCCTGTGCTGCTTTTGTGAAGACAAGCATGGGTATCCTGTTGGTAGTAATTCCATGAAGAACCCTAATAATTCCATGAAACAAAAGAGGAAGTGTAAAGGGCACAGACCTACCCTGAATTTCTCCTTGTGGATCTTTGTAGTACCACTTCTGCATGGCTTCATGGAACAGTGGCATAGAGGAACCCTTTGCTCTGTGCTCTTGAATTTTTGCTGCTAGTCTTTCATCATCAAGGGCACTGTCCTGCAGGTATGCCACCATCTTCTCTGCTTGCTGCAGGAGACATCAAAATCAGCAAGGAATACAAGAGTCATATGTGTGCTCACAGATTTGACAATGAGTGTGCCAAACAGAGCCACCTTGTGCTACCCCGTGCTCAGGGCTGTGCCAGGAGTGACTGCAACACAATCCTTGAGCTCTGTCTACCACACTGCCAGAATCCTGACCAAGCACAGTTCACCTGCTTAAGCAAAGCTTTAAAACAACTTGCCAAAAAGGTGCCATGCAGTATCACCATGAAAAATAAGTATTTTAAACCTACTGGGCATACAGCATTTCTCATGGCAAATCACACTTATGACAGTGGACATGATCACTAAGGTCTCTAGCTCTGTAACACAGGCTATAGCACCTTGATCCACAAAGATGCTACGAAAGCTTGAATTAATTAAAAAAAAATCTTTTTGAGAGAAGCAGCTTTCAGTACACGTGGAGTGTAAAGTCTCAGCTGCATTTCTGATTTTATGGGCTTCAAGTATTTTTTGCATTCCACATTCCTCCAGTCTACAATTGTCAACAACAAAGGAATTCGAGAAATTTTACCTGCTCTAGGTGTTTGAGGCCCTCTTCATCATCTGGATCAGTGGGAATGTTGCCCATGCCTGGAGCAGCTGTGACAGGTGTTTGAACTGGCCGCAGAGCAGGATTTGAATTGGAAACAGGAGGAGAAAGATGAGCAGAAGCAGCTGTGTCTGCAGAGATCTGTGGCAAAGGTTGAGCAAGAGAAGCCAAATCTAAAGAAAAATGTTAAAGTTAGTTCATTGTATTTAACGTACATTAAAATGACTTTTAAGAACTTAGTGTAGAGAACATTCAACAGCTCAAATTTAGCGCCAAAGCAAAAGTATTTACAGATCTTTCTGAATGTTCTGTTTACAGCACAGGCACCCAACCCAACTTCAAGGAACCAACATTTTAGTTCTGACAGCACAGAACTCAGCACATCCCACTGCCTGGCCACACACACACTTGCCCATTCTGATCTGCTCTACCACAGTGATGCACATCTAGCTCATGTTTCTCTGGACTGCATTACAGTGTGAAGTACCAGTGTACTGCAAGCACCTCAGATGGCATATCCAACAAATCCAGTGTTTACAGACCAGTTAGTGAATTCTGGGTTTTCATCACCATAATCCAGTCCTGCAGAGACCAAGACTAGCCAATAAGTAATGCAAACTTACTAAACATATCTCAAGTTTCTTACCTTCCCCTCTGTTGGACATTTTGGCTGGCGGTGTATTCTCTGGTCTATTCTCTTTATCTTCTGTTTTTTCTGTTCTTTCTGGCACAGACTCCTCCTTCCTTTCAAAAAGGCTTGTCTGCAGCGGGTCTGGAGGCTGGGATTTTGGTGGGGTGTCTGACCTGGCAGCTGGAGAGGATGTCTGCACTGCTTCTTCCACTGCTTCTGTAACATGGCACAGGTCTACGTAACGGAATTAACAGAAACTCCACACCTGCAGTTGCACCACAAGTCCCTCTTACCTGTCACTCCTCTTTCTGTTTTCTCCCCCTCTTTCTTGGTCTTTTCATGATCTTTGGCTTCTTCATTGTGGCTCCCTTCAGAATCGGATCTCTCTTCCCCTTCCTCCACAGGTCGGAAGTCCATCTCCTGTTCCTCAGGTATTGGCTCCTTCTGCACCTTCTACAAAGCCAACACACAATCCTCCATAACCCACCCGACACACACCAGGACATCTGGGCACAGTGACCGACGGCCTGAGGCAGCTTCTCACCTTTAGAGAGAGAAACGCTCCAGAGGAGTCAAACGTTCCCATTTCCTCTTCTGCATCCTCCAGGCACCACTCAGGGAGACTGTCCCTGTCGTCGTCCATGCTGCCGCTGCCGCAGCGCACGCGCCGATAGCCCCGCTCGTCGTCGCGGTCCCGGAAATCGAACTCGAATCTCCGCCGTCGCTCCATGTGCTCCCGCCAGCCTGCGGAACGAGGCCCGTCTGAGGCAGGGAAAGGGACTTTACCACACGGCCCCGGGGCAGCAGCTCCCTTGGGAGGGGTGGTTGAGGAGCTGACAGGGACAGACCCCAAGAATGCCCCTACAGGGACCAGCCCATGCAGGAACGGGCAACTTCAGGGACAAGGGAAAGAAAGGGACGATCTTCCCAATAAGCAGGAGACTTTCTAATATTGTCCACATTAAAAACTGTATCGTGAGCATTAAAAACCACATAAGACCAAGGAAGTCGGGCTACAATCTAAAACTTGCAAAGTAACACAAGCAACACTAACTGAAATTGACTTTACCAGCCATCACTGACTTAAATCTTTTCTGGCACCTTTCTAAGATGTTGCATTTTCTTTCAGGCAATCTGCAGAAGGCACATTCTGAACAAATCCAGCCACACTTTTTGCCTCTTGTCCTCAGAGATGCTTTTGTGCATACACATGAAAAAACGGAGTGCCAGCTGTTCAAATACCTGGGAAAGGACTGGAAGGTCCCTTGAATGGTAATTTTTTAGCCATGGAATATCAAAACTGGGAATAACAAGAAGGGGGAAAACTTTCCAAGTATAAATTTTATATTCAGAAGACACCTTCATTCATCCAAGCTTCATATTGTCAGAGTACAGAAATGCTATTTAAACTATAAAGAATACGTTGCCAAGGAAAACAAATTGGGAGTGAAGGACTGTACACAATAGGAGCTATCTTTATCAGAAAGATCCAAAGCAAAAATGTAAGTACATTAGTTTTTAGTGCTTTTAGTGATGGTTGTTCTTTTCTGGAGTAAAAAGTGGGGTTTTTTTCTTCCTCTCAGAATCTGTACTACCAGTGCAATCTCACTGCATCAAATGGCTACCAAAAAATCACAGTAAAGTGGAGAAACATTGTCCTGTTTCCTATGTTTAATACCTTAAGTATTAATATTAGCCATGCAAAAACCCACCTTTGTCTCACAAATACAGGAAATTTAAAACAAACTCCTTCTAGAAACATTATGAACTTCAATCTTAAATATTACCAAGGAAAGAGAAAGGTTAGACTTTACCACTGTAACATACAGCATTATTTGCAAATAATTCCACTATCTATGCTTCTAGTTATGCCTTGGAAAGAAATGAGTATTAAACCATCAAATCAGTGTTCTGAGGCAATCTTTCAAATGTCATTAAGTCACCAGATTTAAGTGTGAGAGGTTGCTAAAAACCAGCCCTCATTCCTGATTAAAGCCATGATCACTACAGCCAGCAATGTCCTTGTCAGGTTTCCCAACATATGTTAAAACAGACCCAGAGCCTGACCTGGCAATGCCATCCTGAGGATAGCAAGTGGCTGAGCAGCTCTTCTGCACCTCTTTTTTTGTGTGGAATAGGAAAATCCAGTATTAATTTCCTGTACAGCCACAAACTGGCCATGTAGAGACTCTGCACTGAAAAGAGCCTCTATTTTCCCACAGTTCACATCCTTTCTCCAGGAGCACTGGCTCTTCAGAATAACACCCAGAAAACAAGGCTCCAAAGGTGAATTTTAAGCCTTTGTTAATTCCAGGTATCTTCGAGTTAGGAATCATTTACTGTGCTTGCAAAGATTTGGTCACAGCACCTTTTATAGCCCCCCATTTTCAGAGCTGGGTGGAGCAGGCACATGCCCTTGTTTCTTAGCAAAAAGGTGTGTTTGTAAAAGACTGCTTAGAATACAAGCAGTAACTCAGGTGTGAAGACTCTGGCTGCCAACCTTTAAAACATGCCAAAAGTAAAGATAAATGTTCAATTCTTAAGTGGGTTTTAACCAACACTTAGGATTCAAAACATATCTAAATTCAGTCCTACAGTATCACTAGGCACCAGTTATGTGATCAAGACTTCAAGTTAAAAGACTTAAAATTAAGCTTAATTTATCCCTTGCAATTTATGATGACATTGTTGGTAAAAGACAGGACTGCTGGCTGCTTCAGGAAATCCAAGTACACATTAGTCTTAACTACTGATAGCTCTTTAGCTCTTAAAAGTTATATTCTCTAAATTAGCAGAGAAATTTCCAATATACTAAACTAAACAATAATAAATCTCTAGCAGAAGAATAGCACACATTTTTTGGCATATGTTGTATGTGAACCTAATTCTTATTTTGTTCAATTTTAGAGCAAGATTCTCTAATGTACTTTAGTTGCTTCAAGATAATTTAAGATATACATGGAGCAAAGCCCAAAAATTCAATTCTAATTGAATCACAGCAATTGATTCTGAAAATGGAGTGAACAAAGATGATCTGAAAAGCCTTCCAAAACAAAAAAGCATCAACCAAAAAGTTATTATGAGATTACAGCCTAAGACCTCTCTCAAACGCTTTGAAGGAAAAAGACCTTAATAAGGCTATTTAAGCAAAGACAAAATCATATCAGAGAGAAATTTTAGGCAAGACCTGATTCCCATTCCTTAAGGATGACTTGGTAAAAAAAAATAAACACCTATTCACTAGTTTAGAGATCAAAAGAGGTTTGCCTTGCAAATTTAAAGGGCAATCATTGTCTGAATGCAAGAATTGGAACAGAGGGACTTTTTAGTTATTAAAACTATGGCTAAAAACCAAGAGAAAAGAGAACTTTGAAGAAGCCAGTGAATCTAAATCTATGGTCCCACTCCTCTTACAGACAGTTAACTCAACCTAAAGATCCCAGCAGAGCCCAACCAAAGCAAGGCCCAGTTGAACAAATGACAGCCCTCTGAAGACATGTCTCTATTTTTAGGAGAACACATGATTAGTACTATTACCTAACACCAGAATCAGTACAAAGCAGCAGTTTGAGCCATGCCAATTTGAGTTAAACTCATTGTTTAAAGCAAAAACGTGGTTGACACCATATTGATGGTCCTGGGGCTTCTCCTCAGAGGAGAATTCAAATACAGCCCTGACCAAAGCTGAGACAGGACAATACAGCTGTCAGCTCAGGCTGTCTCAAGATTAGAATCTTCTCTGCAGGCCCACAGAACTCCTAGAACAAGCTTTCAATATCTGCTAAACCTTGCAAGTGAGGTTCAGTTAGTTGCCTGCTACACTGAAAACTCAAATAAGCAGTAATATTTTCTGTAACAGAAGACGAATTTTCAAAACCTTCTTCAGAACATCTTCCAAGAAAGCTCAAGACATGAATGAACTTCCAAACTTTGAGGTCTATGCTTCCTTTTAAGCTAAAGCATGCAGACCTGTACTTGCACAAGCCTCCACTCCTCAGTATGATGCTGCATCTGACCATCATGAGGGAGCTGGCCTGACATCCCCTGAATGAGATAACAAAGCAGCAGTGTCTAATGAACAACTGTGACCACACACTGGGAAAATTAAAATTACATTCTTCAAAATTTGCCCTCTAGCCTTGCTCTAAATAGAAAACATGTGATAATAAATCAAGCCTTGGAGTTACTGCTTGATTTCAGCACAGAGAACAGCTGTTGGAGGGCAGAGCAATACACAGCTGTGGGGAGGGCTGGAACAGAGGTGATGGTCACTCCCAACAACTACAGCACTGGAAGTCCTCTGGGATGTTGAAATGAGCAACAGACTCACTGTAAGAGCAACTGAGACTTTTTTTAAGTTATTCACATCAGCCCCAAAAATGTCCCATGTTTCCTTTGCTTTCCTATGAAGTTTAGCCTGGAGAAAAAGAGGCTCAGGGGCACCTTACCACCCTCTACAACTACCTGGTAAGAGGTTTAGGTTGGGTATTAGAAGCAATTTCTGCCCTGAATGGGTTGTCAAGCATTGGAACAGGCTACTCAGGGTAAGGATGGAGTCCCCATCCCTGGAGGGAATTTAAAAAGACATGTGAATGTCTTGGGAACTTTCACCTGTGGATATGGTGGCCTTGGCAGTGCTGGGAATGGTTGGACTCAAGGACCTTGAAGGTCTTTTCCAAACTAGACAGTTCTATGATTCTATGAAGATGTAACAGCGGAAAAGCCAACTCCTCCCGTGCAGAAGGCTTCTGGATTTCACAACAGGTATGACTCAAACTTTCTCAAATAGAAGGAAAAACCAATATCCCAATACATGTTTCAGTCCTACGACTCCCATACCAAGCTCTGCTTTGTATTTCTCCTGCAAATCTGGCAATGCAAGGCTAGAAAGCGAGTGAACAGACTTACCTTGTCAGGCCAGGGAAGGGGAGGGTGACATCAAAGTGACACCTGACACTTAAAGACCAGACATCCCGTAACTAACTACACAATGCACAGAGCAACGTCTTTTGAGATTTTCCAAGGATGCCTCTTGGCACTGCAAACGCACATGGAAAACCAGAAAGAGGCCAATGACTGGAATGGTTTAGTATCAGCATCACTCCACAGCCTCAGATGTGCTGCCTCATGTGGGTCATTTCTCCCCCTCATTGTCAGAGTGATAAAGAAACAGTATTATTAAAAGCATGCTGATTTTACCAGGTACATACACACCTTGAGCATGACAGACAAGTGGACACCTCAAAACATTGTTCCCTTAAGTGTACTGAAGACATTAAAAATAAACAAAAGGCACATAATGTTATGCTACTCATTGTGTGACCCTGTATGCCAGAGCAGTATTTAATGGCCCAAACCACACAACCTCTTTTTGTTCTGAATTTGCACCACCCTTTGCCCACGCCCTGAGCTCCCCCTGCCCTTTATAACCACGGCTCCCTCTCACCTGGGCTGTGGGGACGCCACCTCTCCCCATCCCTCCGTGACCCAGCCAGTCTCCAGCCTCCATCATCATCCTCCCCGTTCTGCTCCTCCCTGAAGATGCGCCAGTTCTCGCTCTCAGAGCGGATAAACTCATGTTTCCTCCCCGCTGTCGCCGTCCCACCTTCCTCAAAGTTTGGTCTCACTGCAAAGCAAACACAGGCCAGTCAGCATCTGTCCTGTCCTCAGGAACACAGAGGCAAAAGGTTGAAATCTTGCTCCCTTGATGGCAAAAGTGCACCACAAGCGGTTTTAGGAACCTAGAGAAGGAATGGAAGTTCAGGAAGGAAACATGACCCGTTCAGGAAATCCAGGTCCCTTTGTGCCTTAGGATGGAAAAACTGAGGAAATAAAAAAACACCAGAAGAAAGCAAAGCATGTAAGAAATGAGAACATGGAGAGGAAAAGGCATACATAGGGAATACACACGGAAGCATAATAGAAGACAGAATAAACTAAAGGAAAATGGGAGTGCAGTAAACTGCAAACATTATATAAACCAAACATATGTGCTACTGCTGTAATAAAGAACATGTTTAGTCCAATATGATGTACAGCATTCTTGCAATGTTTTGGGAAACACCGAAGATTTAAAGGAGGATTGAGGAACAAGAAAAAATTTAGCACTGTTAACACTATGCTGTGAATCCATCTTCTGGAGAGCCAAGGTCAGTGTGGTAAGAGTCAAAGCAATTATGCTCAAGGACAAGCCTAGCAGAAGTTTGGGAGATAGTTACATCATGTTATATTTACAATTTCCGTATGTTATATTTAAAACAAAACATAAAATCCTCCAGTATCTAATGAAGAGCAACACTGTCAGAAAAGGATGATATAAATACCTTTATAAAGAGACTCCCCCATTCAGACAACCCCACATACATCAGCATATCCACCACATCATACACTGGGATATCCAGGCTAAACAGATGCTGCTTTCACTGCTGACTCAGCCTGACAAGATAACCACTGAAATAACTGACAGTACCACCCTGAGGACTTCTGAGTTCTCTATTTCTTTAAATCAGTTTAGCTGTATGGCACCAAACTCTCACAGGAACCATGGTGATGCCTCCTCCTCAATGATTCTATTACCCAGTGTTAAACTGAAATTGTGTTTTTATCTATTAAAAAAGTATTTAAGTACTAAAGAAAGGTATACTGAATTTCCCTTCTTAAAAGTCTTAAAATCCAAAAATACAAGATGGTATTTGGTGAAGACTGTCCACTATGCCTGCTTGCTTAGACAGGATAAACACAGTAAAGCATGTTTACACTTTGAGATTCCTGGGGTGGAAAGGGACATGTTTAGTAAGTGAGTTAAGGAAGGATAGCAGAATGCATTTCCCTTTCTTCACACCAAGCAGCTTTTTCAATGAAAAACTTTAAGAAAGAATATCTGAAATTCTGTTCAGCATTTGAAAATGCTTCCTACCTAGAGGTGTTTTACTCTGGACTCAGGAAACACACAATGGCTTCGGACTTGGCATGGACCTGGAGCTGAAGCACACTGGCTGATTCAAAGCACCAGGATCTAACAAGGCACAGCACCAGCAGGCAATCTCAGCTGTGAAGCCCAGTACAACCCAGTTACACCTTTACTGCACTGAAGGGCACAGAGGCTGAAAGCACTTCTTGGGCTGCGAGAACAAAAACCTCCAAACAGTACTTTGGCAAGTCTCTGGCGATACCGGCAAAACAGAACTGCTAGAGACACTAACTCCATTTGGTAGGCGCAAGGCTGGCAAGTTTTGTTATGTGGAGCAGATAAACCTTTGCAGTTTCAAGTCAGCCACATTCTGGTTTCTCATGCTCATGGAAAATACAGGAAGGCAACAAGCCAGACTGAAAATCTAAGTCTAGGAAATACTGGGTTTTTTCACTTTAGACATCTAACAACGCAATGAAGACAAATGTAGCAGGAAGTGCAGGGAAGCCCCTCGCCATTGCTTCTTCACAGAGCAGAAAAAAAGAGACAGAGCTATTGAGCCAAGTCAGCTGAAAGTAAAACACACAGGCAGTGGCCCAGGAGAGCTGCAGTCCAACAGGCCAGCTGAGCCCAAGTCCCACACAATGAGAAATACACCTCTTTCTTTCTGAACTTACTTTTAAAATGCTAAAAGGAGGAAGAAAATTCCAAATTTTTTATTCTGCAGCACTTGATACTTGTTTTATCTCACTAAAACAGTTACCTGAAGATAAAAGTTATTCAAATCACCACTCTGAGACAAGAAAAATAGTATTTTTACAGCTTTATCTGCTGTTTTCATCAAAGTTCACAGCTATTGCCGTAACGTTGAGATACTTGAGACTCTACCAATTAAGAAAAAAAAAGGATGCTATTCCTTTCCATTGTTATCACATTCAATTGATACTGGAGACTGCTCTTTAACACTGACAACCCATCAGCTCGCAGGCTCTGTTCAGATCTTCCAAAAACACTGGGGATAAAAAGGTCACTTGAAGGATATCATGGAATCTGCTTTGCCACTGCATATCCAGGTTTTAGCCCCTCTGCACATAAATATTCTGCTATAGGTATAACCAAGGCAGCTCAGGTTCTGTTAGCCCTTAAAACAACTGGTTCTGCTCCCAGGAATTGAACCATTAAAGTCACGTTTTATATTCTGAACTTGGAGAAAACGGGCCTTGAAACACATCTCTGCAGAGGTGACAAAACATCAAATGCTGTTTGCCAAGATCAGACACAAGTGGGATCCTGCCCCTCCTCAGATTTTAAATTTTACAGCATTAGAAATGTAAAAATCAATTATAAGGGGTCGGTATTACATTCATCTGAGGATGGGGCCACCTGTGATTCCAAATCCTTTCCATACACAGCAGCACTCCAGTGTGTCCCACCAGAGACTGTTCTGATGTCACATTTGAGAGAAATTCAGAGAAAAAAAACGCAGTGTATCATGACATACTTCAGGTTTCTGGTACCAGGACACCAGAGCAACCAATAGTCAAAGGCAGCCAGGTATGTGTCAAAACAGGTCTGGCATGAAGTGATCCTGAAGATTAGATAGACCAGCCAAGAAACCAGATCTTTACAAACACAAACCGGTCACAGGTTAAGGATCAGAAAAAAAAAAAAAATCAAGCTACCCAAGTGACTCTGCCAAACTGAATGTAGGAATATTCCTACAGTTTACATCTAAATCCATAATTTCAAGTCCCAGGACATTCTCTGCAAACTGTTCCTAGACTTGAGAACAATCGTTTCAGCTGAAATGACTTAGGTCAAAGAGTCGGTACTTGGCAACATTTTAAGGCTGAAAGCAACCAAAATGCAATCTCTGGTTTTGCCCTGGACTAATTGACTGGACTTCCTGAAGAGAAGGAGCAGTAAAAGGGCACCTCTGTTCAAGTCTGTCACAAAGCCAGCAGTGGTGTTTACAGAAAACTTCAGACAGAGCCTGGCAGTATCCAGCCAAAAAAGCCACAGCTGTGCATCACTGACCTGAAGGGATACTGACTGCAAGAACAGGACTGGGATTCTGGGATGTGGCCCCATGGCAACACGTTTAGGAAAGGTCTTACCAACAGAGTGGCAAATAACTTCTGCTCTCCAGGCTGTCAGTCCATGTTTCCTATGCCATGCTCACTGTCTGGAGAGAACAAACAGGAAAGCCATGACTGACAGCCAGACTGTTGACTCCGAAGAGGGGAAAACCAGAAGAGTCTACTAAGTGCTTTGACTTGCTGTCTTCTCTGTGCTGCATGCTGCACACTTCCTCAAGAGGAAGAAAGAAAAACCTTTGCAGCCAGTGTTCTTAAAGGAACTGAAATAACTTAGCTTGGATGTGTGATTTTGTAGCTCATTGGACAGATAAATAAATGGCCTTAAGATGATGTTTCTAAAGAAAGACTATCTTCCCTTTAGGACACTACTGGACATGCTAGGGACACCATAGGAATACAAACATCAGGAAGTGACTCTCAGTGATAGATCAGTTCTGAACCCCGTTTCTAGCTTCACATTCTCCCCTCTCTCCATAAAAATCTCAATCTTAACAGCAAGTCTCAAAAACATACTACTCAAATATCACTCCATAGCTTTTGATAAAAACTGACCATCGTACACTGTCACGAGTATGGGTGATTCAAATGAATTAACAAGGGTTTAATTCTGTAACACACCTGGAAATCATGTACTGCACCTATTTCATCTCCTGCACAATCACATCAGGTTTTCAACCCACTCAGTTGGGTGTGATTAGAAAACCCCTGATCAGACACCAGTGCTTTCTGCAGTACAATGTAAGCTTTGTACAGTTTGCAAAAAAGATCCTACTTGTGAATAAAAGAGGCTGGCTGTGGTGGAAGTTCACCTTCCCTGGAATAGAGAGGAAAAGTGAAGGACAAGTAACATTGTCCTACTGGGTTGCCACAGGGTGGGAGTCCCTTGCACTGCATTATTTGCCCTGGTTCTGAAGGTCACACTCTGCTTACCACAACTTTCAGTGCTCTGCCTGAACATGTATTAAAATATTCCATACTAATGAAGCGAAGAATTAATGTTTTGCAATTTAGGGCTGGGGGGAGGCTAAAGAAGTTAAAAAAAATAGGGAGGATTTTCTTTCCTAAGCAGGAAACTCTACATTAATAATTTTCCCAGCAGGCCTTCAGTAGTTTTTCTGCAAACAACCACAGCCTTTGTTTCTCAGATCCTCTTACATATGACGTTTGATCAAAGCCCTCACATCAGCAGCTCACCAAGGGGAAAAAAAAAAAGTGTGAAATACTCTTGGGTTCCAGAGCTGGTTTAGCAGTGCAGCTCTACTAAAACACAACCTCCATAACTCCCCATTTGATAAGTGAGAGCTTCAGTGAAAGTGGTGCCATTTGCTGCACTCCGTCAGAAGCCACCTAATCTGCACCATTCCATTCCAGCAAAATGCTGTGAGCAGCTCCAGGCTCTCACAAAGGAGCAGTGTGAAGGTGGAAGTGGCCAGGTCTGTGGTCTCTGAGCAGCATCAGGTGTTCAGCAACACCCTCCTGGGAGCAGGGGCTGCACCTCGAGCTGCAGCCTGACCTCCCGCTAAGGCCAACGCTCCGGAGCTCGGGACACAACAAGAGAGCAACAAACGGCACTGCACCAGCAGCAGAGACACACCACAGCTTCCCTCCTCACCTCAACAAACTGCAGTTGACACTGCTTAGAAAGAAAGTATCAGAGGACAGCATCTGGTTTTTCAGCAGCAACGCGGGAACTTTTCCGTTCGGCTTCTCCAAGGGAATTTTGGCCTTTTCGACTTGCATGTAAAGCTTTAAGATTATACAAACCTAATAAATTATCTTGATTAAGGAGGTGAGGGGGAAGGCAGCCCTTCCCCAAGTAAGTGTTAGAGGATTTCTCCTTGGCTGCTAAGGGTTTGTGTTGGGTAAAGAAAGGCTCCTAACAAACCAGCATTCTTTTCCACATGATCAGAGCTAACCAGCCCCCCTGCAGGCCAAATGACCAATCAAATCAGCTTCAGATGAAAACCAGCCCCCCAGCACTATAAACACAGGAATGAGACATACAAACCCATTTTTACAGGTTTTTGGGTTGGTGGTTTTTTGTGTGTTTTTTTTGTTTGTTTGTTTGTTTTTTTAATTCTCTACCAACCACTTGTGGGAAGTTTCTTGCTAGTGCTGGGAGCAATACACCAGCCCAGCCCAGTCCTCTCCTGGAGCCCAGGTTATCCCTTCCTCCTGCACACAAATCCTTCCAACACTGGTAAGTACAGAAAACCACTTTGTCTTTTTTCTTATTGTACAATTTTAAATAGTTCTGTCATTCTTTAGTCAAAGAAATTGAAGTCGGTGTTGGGGCAGAGAGTTTTATTTCTAAAGCTTGCTAAATTAAGTATCACCTTCAACAAAATTATTTGATTTCCTCTCCTAAAAAAGAAGAAAATGCTCTCTCAGGTCACCACAGTCCTAAGAGCAGACAGAGCAAAATGGAAGGCATTACACAGTATTTTGTCAGAATATTTTTGACATAAATAGTGCTGGAAAGACTTTGCAACTCTCTGCAGCCTCCAGCTCAGGTACTTGGGTGTAATGAGATGGTCAAGTTTAATGAAAAAGTCATCCTCACCTTGCTACATTCATCATAACTCAGCATTTAACTTCAGCTCCATCACAAAAGAAAGAAGCTTCACCTCCTGAAGCCTGCTTTTAACACCTCTAGTCATATCTCATACCTTTAATATTTTCACTTAATGCATCTCTGCGCTCATGGACACACTGATCCAGCACAGGAAACAATAGGCATCAAGTGAACCCCATCATCCTGGAAAACCCAGTCCTTCTAGGCAAGCCATTGGGAACTTTGCATCACACAGGGCAGGACTGCTTTTCAAAAACACCATGTTCCCCAAAAAATGGATGGCAGCACACTATTGCTACAGCTTTACATCAGCTAAAATCCTTCCTTGTAACTGCTAAATTACTCCTCCACTGATAATATTTAATTTTGCATTTAAGTTTCTTTATAAGGACTTAACACATGCCAGCATATTTTAAAGGCTTTACCAAGACTTTGCTTAAATGTTTTTCTGCTTCTCTAGAGATGGCCAGACTAGTTGGTCCACTCAGATGCTACTTCATAATCACAAATCAGTGTTCATAGACACCCTCAGAATACTTACATGAAAATACACTATACACAAAACGGAGTATTATTTGGGTCCCCAAAAATCAAGTATAAGCAGTCTTGTTTTCTGTACTATAAAAGGAGATACTCTCCCACTTTTCTTTAAAGTGCATTCTGTAGTAAGCTGTCACAGAAAGTCAAAGTACAACCTCTCACATCCTGTAGTTTGTGGCACTTGAATTTGTTGAGCCCAAGTCACATTTTTCAAAGCAAGTTCCCGTTTTTACAAGACCTACTTATAAATGCAACACGGTCTGAATCTGTTATCTTAATTCTGCAAACTGCTCAGAAGTACCAGGTTTGTCACAAACTACTCCCACTCACCTCAATGAGACATCAGCTACAACACCTAAAGGACAAACATGTTTGAAATGTTAACTGTCCTACTCACAACAGCAGCATAAGCTTCCAACCAAGGCAGTTACTCAAACTCAACTACTTCATACATTTCTAAAATTGTTCCACAATGTAAGTTATATGATCCAGTCATATCATCCATATTGAAAAAAACCTTAATTTCCTAATATTAATGTCAGAGCATCTCAGGGATTGCCAATGTAATAATCTAAAAGGAATAATACACAAGTAATCATTTTAACAGCATGAAAGTGCCTTTAGAAATATTATAGTCTTAGTTTGTTCTTGTTGCAAAGTGCAGACGCACAAAAACCTCTAAACAGTCACAGGTCAGAGCCATGTTTAAACCTGAAACTTGTACATTATGATGCAGGCCCAGGTGAAAGAAAGAGGGAATGCACACATTCAGAGAGGGACATGCTGCCACCACCACCTGGCTTCTAGAAAATCTTCCAGTTCTCGTAGCCCCTCTTCACTGCTGGGTCGTCAGAATGAAGCAGCACAGGACAAACTGCCTCAAACCCCTCCCAAGGTCAACCAGCACAGATATTATTAAGGGGAGAAGCTGGGCAGGGAGGGCAGCAACCCAGAAGTGTCTCCTGAGCACAGCTCCTCATCGAGGCATCCAGGCTCCAGAAAGGGCTGTACTGAGTGGATTGAGCTGAAAACAGGCTGGAAGTGCCACTTCAAATGCCTTCAACTGAGAAGGCAAATGAAAAGGAAATGAAGGGAGTGCTGCAAGTAAGTTCCCCAACAACCCAATGAGAGTTGTAACAGCTGAGCTCCTGCTGCCAAGAGAAAGGCCAAGCAAGAGGAAAGGAGAGGAAAGCGATGTGCTGGCATGGAACAGGGATGTACTACAAAACTGTCACAACACAAGATCATCTTTATCAGAAAGGCAAAGTGTGGGAGATCACTGTGCTGATCATGAATTTCAGAAATTCATCCAGACAGCCTTGAGTTGTAAAGCAGGGTTTTATTACACATAAATCATTAGCTAGCCAGGCTAGTTTAGAACCTGTCCCACTGACAGGAAAAGGAATCTGTTACTACTGACTCAAAGTCAGTAGTAACACCCTATTCTGATTTGTTTTAGGAAAATGCCCAGAAGAAAGAAGCCAGGATGAGGGAAAAGGTGGTAAAAATACAAAACAAAAAAAAGCTAGGAACTGACATATACACTGGCATTGGTGGCAATTTAATTTTCAATAGACTGGAAAGAAGACAGATTAGACAGAGCGAGTGCATGATAAAAGACTGGTCAATATGCCAAAAGAGGTTTAGAGAATTAATTTCTGACAGTTCCTGCCTTTCCAGTCAGGGACCGTCAGCTGGGAGATGGAGAGACAAAACACTCCAAAGCTACAACAGTGTCACAAGTCAGGAGCCAGGAAAAACAGAACTAGACAAACTACCAGTTTGTTAAGAGGTAACATTGGGCCGATCTGGATTAGAAACTGCATGTGTGTCACAGTGGAGACAAGCATTCCCCAACAAACAACACAGAATTGTTCAAGTCAAGCTGAATGTCTTTCCTAAAACATACACCATTTGGAACTGGGATTTTCTGGGGACATCAAGGACAATACCAGGCAGGGCATCAGTCTACATGCTGCTTTGTTTTACTACAGTAGGCAAAGAAAGGAGTAGACACAAGACTTCTTTTTTATTTCAAAGTCACATCTACTCCTAAGTTGTCTCTGCTTTTGAGAACACAGAGGATGATCTTCCAGCCTGGGAAAACTATTTCTCACAGAGCAGTTGTCCTTTCACCTCTCACTCTCACCCAGGTGCATTGCCCTCAGAGCCTACTGGCAGTTTCTTACCCATTTTTCTCACTCCAGTAAGTTGAGACTTGTGCCTCTTAATGCCATCAATAGTGTCTGCAAAAAACTAGGTTTGGAACTCAGGCTCACACATTTCCAATGCTCTCACTGCCACTGAATTAGATCTTTTAATATTTTAAACAGTCCTAGGCAATAAAAATCAGGTCTCTATCCACAGAACCAGTGCATAACCTGGGTAACCTCAGCAGGCAAATTCCCCTGCTGGGAGCCTGGAGGGGCAGAGAGACAGGAGTGTGCTGAGATGTGCTGCTGGGAGTAATGGAGGTTCTTCCTTAGCACTGTTAAACATGTGAAGCACAGCCAAGAAAAATGGACCATATCAAGCATTTATGTGTGTATGTAACACTGCAGCATCAGGCATCAATCAGTCAGTGTCACATTCATTCTCACAACGTGTTTGTGACACAAATGCAAATTGCTTGGAGGTTACAAAGCAGATGCTGCCCTCAAAGTACCATGAGAATTTACAGAGGCATACAAGTTTTGCTCTGGTTGCATTTTAGGGGTCTGTTTGGTTTTTGTTTTTTCAAAATGCATGATGTTTACACCTAGAAGCATTCTGTTCTGCAAGTGTTCTCTATTCCAACAAGGGAGTGTTTCTTGCCAGTACTGGCCACTCTAAGATGCATTGTTCATAGGTCACTCTGAGCATGGTCCCCATCACCCTTCCCATTCAGAGATGACCATTTTCCACCTCCTTCAAGGCATCCAGAAGGGCTCCTCTAAATTTTAGCACAAGGACTGTGCTCTGCAGAGCAGTCACTGATCATCTGATTACTGAAGCCCTTGTAATTGCATTCAGTTTACTGTCCATTCTGTAACAGTGCAGCAAGAGTGAGAACTGTCATTTAGGGAGCTGTGCAGGAGAATACAAAGCAAACTTGGTGAAGGTGAGGGGTGAAAGGACTGATCAGAATCCCCCAGGAAAAGCAGCCTGGTACCACAGACCAGAGGAACCTCACTAAATTCACTGTGTTCTTTGGCACAGGGAAGGGCTCCAAAATATTCCTTCTAGGAGGTGTGAACTGGAAAATTAGGGGAAAACCACCAAGTGACATGCAGGCCATCATCTACCTCCTTTGACTAGAGTCCGAACAGAAGTAATAGCTGGATGGTTTTGAGAACCTACAGAAGGAAAGCAAAATGAAAATTATTCACCGTGATGTCAATCCTCATACCTCAGCAGGCACTAAGCATGAGAGAAAGCAAAGGAGAATATTCTGCAACTATTAAAATTTGGTATGAAGATTAAGTAAACAGTCATGGAAACTGTTGGCTTATGGGATCAAAGATCACAAGACAGATTTCTACCTTCCATAAACTTCTGAAGTTCAGGATCCTTACACATGATATGTTTCAAAAGAAAACTAAGACAGCACTCACAGAAGGAAAAAAACGCAATTCCTCTATGCTGTTTAAAAATTTGCAATGTATGTTGAAATAGTCTAATTCAGAGAAAGGTCAAAATTGATAGGAAACCAAAACTGTCTAAATACACTACATAATTGTGATATGCAGAATGTGCACGTATTTTTAAATCCTGTTGTTCTACAAACAAGTTTCCTCACCACCTTCTTTAAGCAGGTGGTAAACATTATTAAGTCCATTTTACATAAATCCATATTTAATATGTCCCAGGTGAACTTTAAACATCCAGTATTTATAAAATTTTTGAATTTGTGTGACCAATGACTTTTCAAAAAACATTCAGCACCTCTGACAAGTTTGGCAAGCGTTGCGGTTTAAGAGTAAACAAAGGAGTCTAGTATGTCACATACCTACAGGTATCCACTCTGCTTCCCCACATTTGCAATTTCATCTTAATTCCCATATGCCTGCTGTCCTATTTTCTTATTTGACACTGCTCAGGCAGACTAGATTGCAAATTATGTCACAGTGTATTTTCTGTACTGGTCTCCTGCCCTCCTTTTACCTGATCCTTACATAAACAGCCTCAGACTCCCAGAAGCAGGTCTGCCCTGAATACTGTAATTCTCTTGAACTGACATGGGGGGTGCAGACAGCAGACATTTCTAGAGCCAGGAAAGCCTGAAAGGGCTACTGGCTAAACTACCAGCATTCCCCTGAAACGCAGAAATCCATCAGGGAAGTAATACGATAAACGTCATTTCCATAGTACTACAGTTAGGGGTATTCACAATAGTACTGGTAAATTATTATGCTCTGCTGCAGTTACACAACCTGACACAGAGACAAAATTCAGCTCCTTTTCAGATAGAGTATGCCTAAGGCCATCCCACTCACCCCTAAAGAATTAAAGCATGTGGCTCCAGCATAAATTTAGGAAAGTAAAATATGAAAGTTATATTTAAACAACTAAGCAGGGAAAATTTGAGAAGTGGTGAGATTTTTAAACTTAATCTTTTTTAGCAAAGTATTACCACAAACAGCAGTAAATTCCTCTCCAGGCTCCTGACTTAATCTTCTCTGGATTGCAATGTATAAGCCCTCCTTTGTTGGCTGCAGTATTTCAACCCCTGCTGATGTGTCAGAAACAGTGAGCGTTAGGCAAAACACAAATATGCTTCATTGTATCACTTCTCTTCCTTTTTCCTCCTTTCTAGAGGATGACAACGGACATGATAGAGAGCAACAACAGCAAATCCAGTGCTCCTCTCCTGACTCAGAGATACCTGCGCATGGTGACCAAGGATGGACACAGCACCCTCCAGATGGAGGGTGCCCAGGGCAAAGGCCTGGCCTATCTGCGGGATGCCTGGGGAATCCTGATGGAGATGCGCTGGAGGTGGATGATGCTGGTCTTCTCAGCTTCTTTTGTCATCCACTGGCTGGTCTTTGCAGTGCTCTGGTATCTGCTGGCTGAGATGAATGGAGACCTGGAGCTGGACCACGATGCTCCACCTGACAACCACACCATCTGTGTCAAGTACATCACCAGCTTTACAGCTGCCTTCTCCTTCTCCCTGGAGACACAACTCACGATTGGCTACGGCACCATGTTCCCGAGCGGGGACTGTCCCAGTGCTATTGCACTGCTGGCAATCCAGATGGTGCTGGGGCTCATGCTGGAAGCCTTCATCACAGGTAACCCTTCCTATTCCATCTGTAAACAGAGCAGGTCTCACAACTGGATTTGAGAGGAGCTAGAAATACTGTTCACCTGGATATATGAAAGAATAACTGAGGCAGTCACTACAAAGAGGATGAGATTTCAGCTATGTAGTAATAAAAGTCAAACATCTTTCATTAATGAAAGACATAAATTAGTGATATCAAGATCTGCACTTGAGAGTTCCACTATTCACTTTTGGACAATACTCATGGCAGATCCTTGCTTATCACTGTCAATCAACTATTTCTTATACCATTATCTCTCCAAGTTTTTCCCATACAATTACAATATTTAAAGTCTGTTTGTTCTGATTTTTAAGATATACTTTTGTTTGTCTAGCTGAACTATTTTTGTTGTATTCAAGTACTGCTCAGTATGCAACGTAATGAAAACTTTTTAAATGTCACAGCTATTTTAAAGTATTTTAAATAATTGTCAGGTTTAAAGTAATTTAAACTACTTTAAAAATAGACAAGTTAGTTCACTGTGTATTTGAAAGGGCTTTTGCAGTGGAACACACCAAGATTAGGTGCTGTTACCAACTACAGTAACTTGGAGTAAGCTAAAGCTACAGTTCATGTCTAAGTGAACATAGCTTAGAAAAAGCAGCATTTTAGCAAACTGCCTTTTTTTCAATAACAGCAGGTTAGTGTGATGCCAGCCCAGCAGTTCCCAAACACAGTCCTTCCAGCCCCAGGCTGCATGCGCCCCTGAGCTGCTCCTGCCCCCCTTGGGCTGTCTGGAGGAGCCTGGAGCCTGCAGGAACCAGCCTGGTCACTGTGCTCACACTGAGTTTGCTCTCTCCCGGGATCCAGGTGCCTTTGTGGCAAAGATTGCCCGCCCCAAGAACCGGGCATTCTCCATCCGCTTCACGCGCTCTGCCGTGGTGACACACCCCGAGGGGAAGCCACACCTCATGTTCCAGGTGGCCAATACTCGCTCCAGCCCCCTGACCAGTGTCCAGATCTCTGCTATCCTCTACCAAGAGCAGGAGAATGGGCAGCTGCACCAAACGAGCATCGACTTCCACCTGGACAGCATTGCCGCAGATGAGTGTCCTTTCTTCATCTTCCCTCTGACCTACTATCACTCCATCACTCCATCCAGCCCGCTGGCTGCTCTCCTCCAGAGGGAAGCTCCTCACCACTTTGAGCTGGTTGTGTTCCTGTCAGCCGTGCAAGAGGGCACGGGAGACACGTGCCAAAGGAGAACGTCGTACCTGCCCTCGGAGATCCTGCTGTCCCACCGCTTCGCCCCCGTGCTCGCCCGCGGTGCCAAAGGTGAGTACCAGATCAAGATGGAGAACTTTGACAAGACTATTCCCGAGCTCCCGGCTGCAGCTGACTCAAAGAGTCCAAGAAGGACTGGCAAGGAGATCCGTGTCAACGGGCAGCACGCTGACAGCTTCCAGCTCTGCGAGACTGGCCTCACGGAGTAGAGAGAACAGACTCGGAACTGTGGGCTTTTTTAATTATTACATTAAACTTTCAGGTTCCATTTGCAACCTTCCTTCCTTGCCTGCCCTGCCATCTTCTAGTAATCCTTCTCCTGTACTTCCATCCTTTTGATTACAACACGATCCACAGAGTGAAGAGCACTTGAGTGTCCCCTGAGAGGCTGGATGAACCGCCAGGACAAAGTCGGGTACAACCACCATAGTACTAACTCTTGGAAACTAGAAGAGCTACCTGTTGAATTCACCAGATCAGGATTAAAGCCACACTGACCCTGAAAGGAGAGACCTCCCAAAGCTGACCACAGTCATAGTTAACCAGCTTGTGACAAAATGAACAGCAATACAAAGGCAGAAAACAATATGAGGACATTCAGTAAATACATCAGTCCTGGTATAAGTAACTCTGTTCACCCAAGTTTTTCTGCTCTCTTAACTCTTTGGGAATACAGTTACATCACTTTTCAGATGGCTGAATTCAGCCTTAGAAAGGCCTGCCAATCTCTCATGGCAGTGAAAAGCACTCCTGCTGTGCTTATAAAGCAAAATTGTAAATACTTAGTTCTTCATTCTGCCAAGTAAGAGAACATCTCATTCCCAGACAGGTCTGCAAAGACACTATCAAAAAATCATGATGTATATGACAAATGCTGCAGTGGAAATTTTTACATATTTGGAAACACTGAATAAATTATTTAGCAGTGAAAACCAGACAGATTTAATGAATGAATGTACTTTTTTAACAAAGGCACATACATTCCACAGGTTGTTGGCGCTGCTTGTCTCAAATACACCTGACCCCGAGGGATGCACTATATATATATATATATATATGAGGGGTAGAACCACATCCATTTATATTTTATGCTTTTTAACATCAATATTTGCCTGTACACACAGCACAGAAATATTTAGAGACACTTGGATCAATTTTGAAATAAAAAATTAAAATAAACTATACACAAGACTTCTGTATTTAAGTGCCTCACAAGCCTACTGCAATTAAGACACTGTTCTGAAGCTCCTAAATGATTCAAGATGCTAAAGTAAAAACAGAATGATGGTTAATTATTTCCAAGCTCTTGACAAAAGCAGTGCCTATTAGGTGTTCATACTTGGTCAGGCAAGTATGAAAATAAAGTTATCTTTCAAAGGTAAAAGACTTTTCCCAGAAACATAGATGGCATAAATAGCAACTTCCATCAACAAGAGCATAGCACACGATCAAATGTTTCCTTTCAAATCCCTCTGAGTGATCAGCAGCAGCAGGAAAAACAGTCTCAAGGTGTCTGATGAGCTTCTGTTTAACTGAATTCTCCTCAAGCCCCAAAACTGTTCACTGAGGTGGGTTCACAGCCCAAAAGGGGAGAGCAGAAAGCTCCTTTGGTGCGGGGTCTGGGGAAACAGAGGCAGCCCCACAGCAGCGTATTCCACAACAGGAATGGGGAATGAGGCAGAAGGGCCTCAGTTTTGTTGCAACTGAGCTCTCCTTCCACAATTCCAAAAGTATTGCTTCCTCCCATTCCAGACTTGAGAGACATGTGATTTATGACAGACATTCTCAACATCTTTTTCAAACTTCATTTTATGGGCACACATGCAGGAATGCAGCACAGCTTGGAGAGCAGCACACCATCAGGTTATGCTGCCTTTACCCCTGCTTTTCTGACCTGTTGACCCACATGCAGTTGAAAGATCCCATTTCCACCCTCATGTCAGCTGCAGTAATTTTTAGGTGTTTCTTGCATTTTTATCATGTTCTCTACCAACATAAGACCTTGATAAGAGTCCTACAAACTAGGAATCAGTGCAAGGAGCAGATTTCCGTGCCAAGTCTAAACACTAAGTAAAAAAGAGCAGCACTCTGTGTGAGATACTGAGCATCCAGCTTGATAGCGTGGGTGAGGGATTGTTTTTCCTCATATATCACACATATCCCAGTCTCAGACAAACAGATTGTTCTCAAATTCAGATGTATAATCCCAACAGGACAGGACTATAATCTCATGATTTAGAGCCAAAGCTATAAAAAGCTATTTCTAACTTCAATCAACATTTCATCAAAGTGTGGGCTGTTTTGTTTGATTTCTAGATGACTTGATACCTTAAAGTTGTCCTGTTTGTAAAAAATAATTTTCTATTTATAGACTTGGTTTAAAAGGGGATACAACAGCAAGTATAAAGAAAAAAAACCCATCTTTAGTATACACTAAATGTAATCTTCAAATATTCCATTTTGGAATGTAAAGCTGAATAATACTATGGAAGCAAATGAGACAGAATTCTGTAGTTCCTTCAGAAGAGCTGCAGAACAAGGGCTAGAAAAAGAACAATGATATTGCTTTTGATTTCCAGAGAACTGGTGAACCATGGATGTCTGAAAGTACTGGAAATATGCCATGGCCCAAACTGGAACAGAAGCTCAGGAAAATTGCTGATGGGCTCTGGTGCTTTAGCATGGCAAGAGCAAACTGGGGATGGACCTTCAGGGATGCACTTCCTGCCAGTGAGGCAGGGCAGGGAAACAAGCCAGGTAGAGTAAGGGAAAGAGCAATTCCAAGAAATTCAACATCCTTTTTGACAGCCACCTGAACACACTTCTTATATTTGACTCTTCTTAACCTAAAACCAAACCTCACACATTAAACAGAGCTCAGGTTCCACAACTGACTTGGCAGTTTTGTTTAATCTACATAATTATTTACTACCAGTGTATAACTGCTGGTAACTAATCAAATCCCCTCAGCTACTAAACTGGTATTAGTCAAGAGGCTGCACAGAAAATTAAGCAGCTTTTGTGCAGAGACAGATGCGCTCAAAAACCACTTGCTCATTTTCTTGGCTAATGGCCTCAGTCTCCCAGAAACCATTTGAGTCCTCAATGAATTCTGTCAGAACTGTCACAATCTGCAACAGAAACTCACAAATACCTCGTGCATCTTAAATACTAAAACCAGGGACAGATACTGTTTATGTGGAGAATCAGTCAAATGTGACCTTGCAAACTGTTGTGAGCACTGAAAAAGCAATCGTCAATTTTTAAAGAAGAGCACATTGATCATTTCTGAAAAGTAACTCTTTGTTGATGGTCTATTACTTTTTTAATCCCTTGATTTTTAATTGAGGGGTTCTTGCATTGTCACCCACTATGAATGCCCAGAAGAGTTTAATATTTGATCTCTCATTGTAGTGTGATCATCCAGAACATGAAAAAGTCAGCAACTCAGTAAACTGTGTAATCTGAGACTAATGCAAGGCCTATGAAAGAGCAGTGAAAAACTGAAGCACAGTAACATTAGAGAACAAAATCCTAAACTAAGGAGTTTCTCCAGAGTAACAGAAACCAAGGCATTTGCTGAAGCATGTTAGCCTGAATTCCAAGCTGCACGACAATGTCTCCCCAACCCTCCTGCTTCCATAGCTTAGTGTGGATACCAGTGCTTCCTACTGGACTTCTGTCGGCACACATGTATCCCTAACTCACACTCAAAATATTTAGCCATTGGAAAGCCTTCACAGAACAGCAACTATTTGTAATTAATTAAGGTCTGAGTGAAAACAGATCAACACTCTGTTAATGTTTCTGTGCTCTCCACCTTATTTCCCTCTGCAGGTAGAGGGAAGAGAAATGGTCTTCCCACCTATTGGGACATCAACCTCTAACACAGCAATACACAAACAGCTCTTGTTAAACCAACGTTTTTATAATAAAGCTCCAGAAAAATTGCAGGTCTCCTGCCTCTGTCATACTGTGCTACAGAGCTTTTAGCCATGTAAGATCACACAAGAGACTTAAGAGGAGCAAACAGGTACTACAAAAAGCTCCATAATTTAAGAATAAAGTATGTCATCCCTCACAATGAACTTCCAACAAATCACAGGGACACCACCTTCTCTAGGAAATGTTCCTTGGGAGATGCATTCCATAGTCACCACCAGTAGCTGCTAAAAGCCAGACACGCTCTGTGCCAGCTGCAGATTAACCTCCGCCAGAAGTCAGCTTCAGTAAGGACAGTGGGCACACTGTAAATTCTTCTCAATTTCAACTGGGAGATAATCTCATCTTGTGCTGACATGCAGTACTTTCACCTGTCTTTAACAGAAATGTGGGACATTCTGTAGTCTGGAATTGAAAGTGTAGTTTTTAAAATACATTGCTGTCAACTTCTAATTGCAACTGCATCTTTGGGTTTGTCTGTGTTCACATTCATCCTGGAGTTGCCTCTCCCAACCTGTGCTTTATCAGTGTGCTCTCCAAAGAGTGTCAGCCTCCAGCAAAGACCAAAAGAGTCTCTTGGGTCCTCACCAGACAAGGCTCGTTGTCAGCAAGATCTCACCGTACAAAACCTCTCCCTAGACACAGCTGTGCTCTGTGCACATGGAAACATTCACAGAAAGAGCACAGTCCTGTCAGAGAACAGCCAGTGCATGCATGAGCCCAAAGTCACTGCAGTGACCACAGAGACACAACCTCCTCCAGTGTCCTCCTCACTCTCAGAAGGCAGATTTTATTCAAATGTTTGTGTTCCATACTCCAGCCCCAGTTCAGTGGAACATTCAACCAGAAGTACAGGGCCACAATTAAGAATCCAGCATTCTGCCTGAAGGTGGCCAGTGGGAAGCACTTCAAAAACAGAATGGGAGAAAGGGGACCAGATGATAACCTGGATCAACAAGAGGTTCAGATGATGACTTACGCTAATTTGATCAGCAGTAAATCCATCTGCACAGGAATCTCAGGACACTGCTGCTGGGATCTCTCTCACTAGCAAGCATTCAAAAAAAATTAACAATTCACAAGTTCAGGAAGTCCTGAGAGCCAAAACAGCCCATGCCAGGCATCTTTTAAAGCTGCCTTGAAAAGGGCTGCTGCCACAGCACAACTGTTCACCAGGACAGGATCCTTTCAGAGGTACAGGAATTTAATTCCAACTGCAGACATCAGATCCTCATTGAATAAACAGAACCTACTTACTGCAGATTTTCCACATCTACAACATTCAAATGTCCAATAGTGAAAACAACACAAAATAAGAGAACCGATGCTCTGAGGACACATTCAGGTAACCTGGCACAGTATCATGAAACTTGTTATCAACAATATACTTGGAGCAATAAGAAAGGTTGAGGTATGAACAGATCCCTTCCCCAAACACACCCTGCTCCTCCCTCCCACTTTCTGCCCACACAGTTAACAAAACCATACCTGGATCTTTTCGCCCTGGTTTTTCAAAGCGTCTGTCTCCCCTAGAAAGGCAGAATACAAGTTTCAAATAAGGTTTTGGAACTCCTTCACTCATTTCAGGTATGGGTTTTGTTTTGGGGGTGTTTTTTTTTTTTTTGGAGGGCATTTCTTTAAAATCAGAGCTTGAGGGACAACATCTTTAGAGGTCCAAGTGACAAGTGAAATTTTCAGGAACACTAATACACACACAGCCTTTGACAACTGGGAATGTTCTGAAATGTGCCCCTAAGTACTGTCAGCAACATCAAGACTAAAATGGAAGTGAATCCTTCAGCAATCCATAGTTTCCATAGTTTCACCCATCATTTCCACTGCAGCTGTCATAAATTTACTCCTCTTAACGTAGTTCCTTCTTCCCAGGAACTCAAAATGCTCTTTTACTTGCTCCTGAGCCTCTAGAAACATTACTGCATTGAGTCCATCTTAGAAATTCAGACACTCCACTCACAGATACCACTAATCACCTTTCCTAGGGTGTTTTTATGAAGTCAAAAGGCACAAATGGATGCTGAACAGATGTGTGTAAAAAAACTTTAAGGGCTAGAGTTCTGTTACCTTTCCTCCCAACTCTGTGATCTGTGCATTTCCCTGCCCCCTCCTCGCCCAAATCCACCCTCCACTTCATCAAAACTTCTTTGGTAGAAACCGCTTTCTCCTCGGCCTCTGCCTGAAAAGACAAAAAACACAAGTGGTTGTGTAAATAATAATAGAACTTGAAAGAATCAGGTAGGTTTCCCTTTCCTGGTGTCTCTGTGAACTAATTTTGCAATCTTAAGCCCCAGTGAAACTATCTGGGGCAAAGGGAAAAAGGTACAAAGACCAAAGAAAGAGTCTCTTATGCAAAAATTCTTATCAAGAAATGTAAGATCAGAGAGAACAGGCAAACAATTCTAAAATAAATACTATGCAGGAAAACACAGAAAATAGATACTTACCCAAGAGAAACTAGCAAATAAGGATGCATTGTTCACACAACAGCCACACTGCACATGTGTACTTCACACTCAAAAACCAGATGACTTTCAACAGCAACCTCCAGTAGAGTGGCACTGCACTGCAGCTCTACTCCTAAGCACTGATGTGAAGGGTCAGGAAGGAGAGGAAGCTTTAACATCAGTAAGTTCTAGTGATTGCCAGCAGAAGTCTCCCCCAGGAGCAGTGGGGAGAAAAGAACGATCACAGGATGGGTGTAGGCAAGTCAGAATGAAAAACTCCATTAGCCACAGCTTAAATATTATCCTACTCAATTTTCTAAGGAATGATTCTCCATAGGCAGCCACCAAGTACCAAGCCTCAAGCCAAAAAGTCAGATATATCCTCAAGCAAAGAACCTCAAAGCACATTTTCAGTGTTTGAGAAGGCGTGGGGTGTTTGGGTAAAAAAAAAAACCAAACCACACAACAGCAAAACAACACCCACACACATCCCCAGACCAAGACAGCTCCCAGCACTGGTTAGATTAATGGCTGGGGTGAAGTTTCCAGATCTACAAAAAGATAAACACTGCTTCACACAGCAGTGCTACAGCTCAAGAAATGGCAGGGTTTTAATCAGCTAGTTTACCATTTCAAGCATCTCATGGGAAGAAGGCAAACAAGTGTAACATCAATCAGGTTGTCAGGATAATGCCTTTCCTACACACAATCTCTACAGTCAAGTTCTAGAACCTAAAAAGTACTTGCTAACAGGAATTCTTGGCTCTGGAAGTATCTCCAACATCAATCCTTTCTTATTTCTCTCTTCCTGGCTTCAAGGAAAAAAACACCTTGACATGAGATGCAAACCTGGCCAAAGATCCAGAGGACTAAGATGAATGACCAAATGATAAAGGAAACAAACACTCTGAGAATGGGCTGCAGACTCTCTGGAGTCTTCTGAAGAAAGTAAGAATAAAAAGCCTCTACATGTCAAATATAAAGACACATGGATGCATCGAGGAATTGTAGTACCATATCTCAGTGTCTTATGAGGCTCTAAAAAAATGGAAATAATCCAGACAGTTGCAACAGTTTCTCTGCTGTTCTATACCAAACCTCTTGGGGGAAAATAAAAGTTGCTTTGCAGGCAGAGAAAAAGAAGAGACACATAGATAATCCAGGTGGGCTTTTGAAATACACAACTGATTTCACATCTGGCAGAACAGGTTGCAGGGCATTTGAGGAACAATTTAAACGCCCTCTTTGGACAAAACTATCCTGTTCTAGTCCTAAAGCTTCAGTTCAGATGGAGACTGGACAAACTCAGAGAAGACAAGCAACACTGACATTTAGTAACAGAGAGGCCACATCTGGCTTAGGAAATACATTGAGCTGGAAACACCTTGGTATTTTCACTCAGCCCTTCATCTCTTGCCAAGGTGCCTTGTTCTGGCTGTTGCCAGACTGGGCAGAGCTGTTCTTCCATGAACTCAGGGGGAGGCAGAGGACCTGACTGAGCACCCAAGGCAAGAGAGGAGAGATTAGATCAGTATCAGAGCTGTGACTGTACCAGAAACACAAATACCTTCACTGGGGCAAGTTTGACACTACAAGGTTGACCACAGTCATGAGAGCAAAACAAAGTGAAAATGCAAGAAACAGAAAGATGTGAAACAACATCAGAAACAGCAGAAAGTTTATCCAGTGAAGGCATCATGGATGCCCTAAAACCCTGGGAAAGGACTCCAAGCTGTTATTCCTGGGCTTTATTTGGGCAGAAAGGTTAAGCATCTCACGCAATAGCAACCTTTGCCTAGTTTCTTCACTTCAGGAAAGCTCTCTTCCTTCCTCTCACAACAGATAATAAAGCAAAAACAGTTCACAGTGTCAAAACAGAACAAAGGCACTGACTCATCTCCTGCTTCTAAGGTAGCAGAGGTGGAAAGTTGTATACACCTTTCCAAACAGAAACCAAACAGATTGTGCTTTTCTAGTTTTTAGAGTGGTAGCAACATCTGCAGCGTCCTCCTTGCAGTGTGAGCAGGCACAAGTGCACGCTGACTGCTGACAGGCACAGCAGCAGGGCCAGAACTGGTGGTATGGGGGACTTCATCAGCAAATAAAGCAGAAGTCCTGCATAAGGGAACAACAGAATCAGTTGTTTTAACAGCAATGTGACTTATGGCTGCTTTAAAAGTATGTGAAACAACAGCCTGAGAAACCTCTCCCCACTTACCACCCCTGTATCACAGCCCATCAGCACTGCAGTTGTGCTCAGCCACCAAAACAGTCACAATTAAAAGATAACTTTGCCACGTGGCCAAACAATTCTCTCAGCCATTCACTTAGTGGCTGCCCACGGGGCACAGCACTCAGCCCCCAGCTGCAGTGATACCCCACAGGGCTGGACAGGCCCTGCTGAGGGCCTGCTGTGTCCCCTCACCCTTCCACTGCCCAGGGGCACCTCAGGCCAAGTGGGAACAGCACAGGCCCCTCAGCAGTGCCCACAGAAGCACCTGTGCAGCCCCAGCAGCAACCCAGCACAGCACGGTGTGGGAAGCATCCAACACACCCTACCAGGACACAGGGGAGAAGCAGTCAGTCAAGGAAAAACGTGGGGTGCAGCGTCAGTTATTCAGCAGCTGGGCCTGACCTGAAAATGCACCTTAGGACCTAGCTCACAGTCCACAGAATGCATGGAAAATGCTTGCAGAGAGGGTGAAAATGCACACATAAGCTCTGGTATTCTGGTTCTGCACTTCCTGGTTTATTTTAAACAGAATGTCACTCCTGGAAAAAAAAATGCCTGGCACATGAGCAGCAAAATTTCTAAGTGTAGATGTTGCACAAAGTACTGAGTGCACTGTCAATAAACCATTCCACTTAAGAACTGAGTGGAGAAAATCTACCCTGTATTTCAGTAATTCCTTAAAAACCTCAGAACGAGGACATCACTCCACTGGTTACTGTAATCATAACAGCCAAAAGGCTCTAACCAGAAAAATAGACAAGTTTGACTTTAAGTAAAACTACAAGACACAAGCAAGAGGGCAAGATGCAGCACAAACTGTCACTCTAATATAAAAAACCCCCTAAGAGTACAGCCAGCAAACTGTTGAAATTACAGCACAACTGATCACAGCCATAATACTGTGTAGGAAAAGCAGAGTAACTGTAGTTCAACTACTGCTGTTTAGAAAGAAAACTTTCACACCATTTACACACTTTCCAACAGTAGCAAAGGCAGATTGCAAAGGGCAAAGAGGGTGGGAGGGAAAAGAGCTCTAATGGGAAGCAAAGGACCCTTCATAAGAGTATTAACCAAAAAGGAGAACAGCTACAAAACAAGGTGTCTGTAAGCTTACAGCCCATTCCAGGGACTATTTAAATCTCTCCTCATCTGAGGCTCTTATTCATGAATGTTGACATTCCAGTCCCGACAGCACAAAGCACAGGGCTTAACTGCACACCACAGGGAGCTCCCAGGAAAACAAGTCAATTAGAAAAGAGTCACGTGCAAGGACTCGGTTTCTTTAGAAACTTCGTTTTTTAAAAAGCAAAAATCAAAGCAACTTTCATATAGGGATCATTTTCACATCCCCTGAAGGCAGTCGTTGTCAGTAAGGGCTGGGGTGACTACCCAGAAGATATTTTCTGAGTGCTATGTTGTAGTTTTAAACACTGGTAAGTGAATCACATTCAGAGTTCTAACAATAACCCTTCTCCACCAGCAGTTCCTCCCCTGGCCAACCTGCCAGAGATTGCCTCTCATGCTCCCAAACGCTGGAACACAACTCAGTGATTTGTGCCTCAGTGAGGGAACTTAATTAACAAATCTAATCATACATGCAAATTCTGCCCCAGAGTTGCTGCGGTGTGAGGCACTGCCAGACAGAAACCCTGTTTTGGGGAAGCTGAAGCCCGAAATTGAGCGGCAGCAGCTTTGTGGCACACAAGGATGTAAAGTTCACAGAAAACAGCAGATAACCTCTTGAACCCAGCAATTCTGCTGTGCAATAAAAACGTTTTCCAACTGTTAAGTGGAGCAGCTCACTTAGTGAACAAACTCCAAAGAAATTCCAAGTTCTTTTCACTGTAACTTGAAAAACCAGAGCTACATTTAAAGCCTGCTACTTGCAAGCAACAGGTTCTTTTCCTAAGTCAGACACCAACAGTCCTATACTGAGCTTTTCACAAATAGCTATGGAAACAAAGTCCTTAATTACAAGAACATCACCTGCATAATTAGGAAAATGGTACTATTTTGTCCTGGCAGAATCCTTAATTTCTTTGCTGAGATATAGAAACTTTAGGAAGACTGATCACGCCTGGAGCCCAGGACTAATTGCTCACAGGAAGAAACACGCAGCAACCAGGATCAACACAGGAAGGAAAGCTCAAAGCTGAAGAAATTTACTGTGGAAATGTATCATTTACAGCTCAGCAGATGAATGCAAGAGCAGCCTAACAAGCACAGTAAATAACAATTCAGCAAACTAAAAGATCGAATGAGGGTGAAACGAAAAAGAAGTGAAAAAGATTTAACTTTGCAGGAAGTTCTTGCTGGTATTTGTCATATCTTAAAAACGAACCATGAAAAACCAGGAATACATGCAGCAGCCTTCAAAGAGTCTTAATACTGCATAAACTTTAGGTTCTGTCCACTGAAGCCTAAGAAATCAAACTCTATTGCCAAACAAAATTGTTGTGCATACAAATGGATTCAATAATAGAATCACTGGATTAGAAGCCATATTCTGCCACATTTAACCCCATGACCTCACTGAAACTAGTGGGGGCAATTAAAAAGCAACCCACTGCTCAGGGCATTAGGATGACATTAATTGTTAATGGTGCAGCAGGAAAACAAAGGGAAATTGGACAAGATAAAGCAAAATAAAAGGTCTGCCAAATTAGAAATTATCAAACTATCTTCCTACTGAAACTAGAGCACGCTAGTGGTTGTATGATCTCAAATCACCAAATTTTAAGCTGCATTCCTTTAATTTGCAGAAATGAGCCTTGATGCATCTAAAAAATAACTAATGCCTGTATTCCTGGCAAAAGAGAAACACAGATGGTAGCAATACACACATTAAAAGACAAAATTAAAAAGCAACAACTTTCAAATGAGTAACAGAAATGTAACAAGGTCCATGTAAGAATGTCACCCCACATTTAATACATACATATATGCACACACTTTCAAGTTAAACCCCTGAGCATTTGTGCAAATACAATCACAAATAAGGAAGGGGAAGCAATAGGAAAATCCAGTGTCATAGAAAGTTTACATTTGCATGTCTTAACTGGGAAGAAAACACAAGAGGACAGATGACAACCTAAAATATCTGAAAGATGTACGCTACAAGCAAAGCAGGATCAAGGAATGAGAACAGAAATGGGAGAACACATTAAGTCAGAGCAAAATTCTGGTCAAGTATTTAATTAGTATGGAAGTGATTTCTGAAGATGATATTGAAAAATACCACCAGTTAAGGACATTCAGAATTAAATCAGAAAGGGCTCTAAGAGACACCTCTCCTAAGCACCTGCAAAAACAGAGGTTACAAGATGAATTACTCCTGATGACATTTCCAAGTTATGCGCTTCTTAGCATTCTACGTGTAACCCATCCTATTTATATATACAGCCCAAAAAGGACTGCTAAGGGAAACTCTGGATTTAACAATTTGGTTTAAACGAGTGATATGGCTTGAGGACATTTGCTCAATTCATTTGCAAATGTTTGAAGTGATCCTGGATGAGACATCAACTCCAGTGATGCACTAAAATTGGCAAGACTCAAATTTCTCCCAAATTCAATTATGCCTTTCCATTAACCTTCTCCTGTTTATTGCTCGGGATGTTAACAAATGAAGGCAATTTTTCAGAGCCCTGAATCCCTTCTACTACAACCTTAATGTTTTAAATTCACTTGTGGATTTTCCTCCCCTTTCCCTATACATAAAGTTGTTTCCAGCAATTCTGAACCAAACCATTTCATATTCCACCTCCAAACTACCTTTCCCTTTTGCCTTGCCCACCCCCCAACCTGACAAAGGTACCTGACACAGGCACCAGACCCATCCCCAAACCCATCGTGAATTCTCTAGCGGCACCACACTGCAAAGGTTTCAAAGCTTCAAGGGGAAAGAAGCCTGGCTAGAGCCAAGCTCCACCTAAGATGTCTCAGCAGCTGTAGCCTGGATCACCTGTGTACATCGCAGCACATCCCACTGGCAGCTCACCTCGACCTCGAGAGGAACTTCGACCTCGTGGAGCCCCCACCACCGTTCCTCCTCCGCGCCCCGTCAGCCGCAGGACGGCGGCGCTGTTTACAGACATGGAGAAATTCCTCTGCAGGGAGACAAGAGGGCAGCGTCACTCGGGGGGCAAACACACACACACAGCAACACTGAGCATCCTGAACTCAGCCCAGCATCACCTTCGCTTCCCTCTTGCCCATTCCAAACATTCTACACCTAACGCTGGCAAGGAAAAGGATTCCATGGACACAGGAGCAGCTGGAGCAGCCTAAGGATGGATCTTGGTCAGTGCTTTCCAGTCACTCACCTGACATTGCGGTGCTCTGAAGGCATTGACTGGGCACCTACTCCTCTAGCAGACGATGCCAGCACAGAGGTGATGAGAGCATCAGCAGTTTGAAACTGACATTCTGTTCCCAAAAGCACCAGCACCTGGCTATGCCTGACACCAAGAATTAACGATTCTAAACTTAATTCCTTAGCAAATCAGAAACAGGTAAAGAGAACAGAACTGGAATAAAGTTGTATTTGTCATTCTTCCCCCCTTGTCCCCAAATATATCACAGGAGTAACAAGCTTTGGGAAAAACTAAGTGTACTTAAGCCTTCTAAAAATCTAAGTGATACTCCTTTTAATAAGGCAATAAACATCAGTAAAATTAAACTTTATTTTAATATGAAACAATTGCTAAAGCTATTTCAATAAAGAACAGATAATTACAATCAACTCTGGCCCCATTCTCTGAGCACAAATAGTTGGAAAATTGGGCCAAAGAATTCAGGAGCAAGCTCAGAAACATTAACAAGCAAACCTGAATTCACACACACTTTCTGAATGCAAGTTTTAAATAATTAGAATGCAAAGGACTTCAAACAGCTGTTACACCAGGCTTCTGGACAGGAACCTCAAGTAGGCAAGTCACATCAACTCAGCTGAAGTACTGTGACTTAGAAGGTCTTCAGAAAACAATGAGACAAGCAATCATATACTATTTAAAATCTAAATGGCCAACATCAAAGACAACAAGCATTTGAAGGAGTTTTAACCCATTTTAAAACTGCTTGATATGTGTTTCTTACAAAAGTACATCTTCCTTCAAGAGAGAACCGGTAACTAAACAGACTTGACGGGAAAGCAAAAACGCAGTCATGCATGCAAACCAGCAAGGTCAGCCTCCAGTAAATCTGACTATTTTCCCAGCTAGCTCAAAGTTTAAAGCAACCTTTCCAACTGCAAGTCAAAAGGAGCCCCTCCATTTGCCTCTAAGCAAATCATCACCTTTCCTGCTGTTGATTCTTCTGCTTTTTTGTGAAGTGGTGAAATATTTCTCTACAAAAACATCTTTAAGCTATTTATCAGATTGTCTTGCATAGGAGGTTTCTTATTTTTCATGCCTTATTTTTCCAGTAAGGACAAAATAATGATCTCGCTTTCTTTTCCAACTTCTTTTAAATTTGCCAAGTCTGTTTAAACCCTGAGCCAATTCACCCTCCCCTCAGCAGAGCCCACTAAGGTCAAGGTGTGATACTTGTGATGTGCTCAGTGACAACAACCCACAGGTAGGACCTCGGTAAGCAATAAAAACAATGAGTCAAAGAAACAAAGCCCACCCTACTATTGATTAGTGTGTTCCTTCAGTGCCCATCCCTGACAATGCACACCAAGGAGCAAAGCTGTCCCAAAACAGGAGCTCAGTTAATGCTTTAGGAGCAAATGGAAGACATCTTAACAAAGAGGTGTCAGGAACAGAACCAAGAGGGGCACAAAAGGATCTCCATTACATTCAGTAAGAGCCTGAACCTCCCTTGCTCCCCAGGCAGGTAAGATTAAGGCAACTGAATTCTCTCCTATTGCAAACAGGGATGAGGGAGGGCAGGGAGAAAGGCAAAGGAACACATGCTCCATACTGCCAGCAGAAAACTGTGAAAGCCACCTGCAGAAACCTTTTCCTCAACAGGCACTTCCCTGAAAACGTATCTCAGGCAAATCTATATTATATAACAAAACTTACTACAAGGTGAATCAGTTGAGTTCTAGGTTAGCTCAGCAACTTTATCATCAAAAAAGTAACATTCTACCTAAAAAGAAGCAGCATCTCCATCCAATGTCCCGTAATAGGGAATACTGCAGCCCCAAGCATCTGACTAGTTAAATTCTACAGGACTGAACAAATTGAAGCTTAAATTCATATAGCTGACATAATGTATCCTCTACCTCCAGATAATACATCTTTAGATCAGCTTGAGGCAAGTTCTTCCCAGGCAATGGCACACATGAGACTGCAAAGCCATGGGGTGTCTAATTTGGGCTGCGAGCAACAACTGCTCTGAATCCAAGCCTTGAGCAAAGGCCTGACAGGCTCAGCTTCACCTCAGCCTACCCAAAGCACCCATGTTCTGATCAGCCTGACCCTACAGGACTCCCAAATCTCCGTCCACCAAGGTCCCACATGATCATTCTATCTTAAGTATTCACAGAGGGGGTAAAAAGATCTCTTAAACTATCTTTAATCAATCTTAATTGTAAGAACTTTCCTGCACCATGACTTGCAGCAAATGCATTAACATTCACCTCACGATCACTCCTGAACGTGATTCCTGATGATAAATGATGTCCATTATGGCACAGGGAACAAACACCAGGAATTTCTGGCAGCTTAAATAATGCCATACCCTTGGTATCTAAAATCGAAGGACACGAAAAACCCCACTGTTCACATCCCAGAAAAGCATTAATGGAAAGACTTTCTTAAAAGGGGACTAGAGATCTCTGCTTTCCAATAAGGGCAAAGGAAGGAGGATGCTCTGGTATCTTCAGAAACTAATAGTAACTATTGACCCCTGCAAAAACCAAATGACTCAAGCCAACAAAAACATTCAGCTTTCTACTAGAAAAGTAACAAAAAAACCCCAAACCCCAGTATTATGAAGTAATTGCTAAGAAATATGACAAATCAGAGAGCAACTCAAGAATCAAAAGTTCTGACAGCCATAAAGAGGGAATCAACCAGGAGTCAGAAGTCAGAGGCACTTATCCAGAGGGAGGTGGACAGTTCTCACCAGTAGGAAACAAATTTAAAGCAAAGCCTTTCAAAGTACCCAGATCGGTCACCCTTGAAATGGAACCTTGATTTTCACTCTTATCTTGTTCACCAATTAACTATTTACCTATAGAGACCAAAGAAGGAGATAAGCAACTGCCTATATACAGTTAAAGAGTACTGCACCTTCCTAAGAAATGCTAACAGTCAAAAGAGTTCAACATTGTTTGTATGAAAAAATATCTGCTGGAATTTCAAACAATAACTGAGCATGAACAAATTTAAGCTTTATGGTGACACAGAATGCTTTCAAGACTTCTTTCCCATAACCTAACAATCTCAAATTTTATGTTTTTTCTTAATGAAGATATATCTCTTTACTTTGTCTTTACACTACTCACAAGCTAAAGAGTTAAAAAAAAGATACAGACCTGTTCTTCTTCTGTAAAAGGTACAAGTGCCAGTGGTGGCAGGGGCTCCTCTTGTAAAATAGGCAGAAACTCCTTATCCAGAAGGTCTGAAGGGATCTGTACAAAAGGAAAAGAGCATTCTACCATACCCAAGTATTTCCACTTCAGGGATGATGCCACACACATTGATTCACAAAAAAATTTTATCCTAACCACTCTGTCTCCATCCACCCAGTGCACCAATTACATTTATCAGGGGTGAGTGTAACTCCACCACAAATTTACAATCCCCAGAAAAAAAAATTCTTATGGATTTCCAAAGCATTCCCCACCCACAAAACCACAGACATCAGAATACAGATTTACACATCACTACAGCTCAAAACTGAACAAGTGAAATTAAAAACTATTGCTTGAATTTCAATGCACTTTCACAACCAGATATTTATTTAGCTAAACTACCACATCTAGCACAAAGGTTGTATTTGATTTAAAGTCAACAATCCCAATTTACAACCAACCAGGAAAGTAAAAAAAAAACAAACACCCAAGTAAAACAAAACTATGTACAGATAAGAGAGAACATAGGTGATTTAAATCAAAATGAAATTTAATGCTGACATTGAATCAGAAGCTCCATCAGCAGATGTGACCTTGAGAATGTGGACAAGAAACTGCAATTACAGCCAAGTGAGCTCTAATTATGCCAACAGAAAACTGTTTCAAAAATATTTAGTTCATGATGCAAACAAATCTTTATTTTTTCATTTGGGTACATGCTGGTAGAAGACACCCTGCTTTCAATCAGTGCTGCAACTTCACCTCATCTTCAGCCAGCAAAGACTGAGGATGAAAAAGGACAGGGTCCAAGATCCAGCTTAAGAACACTGCACTGAGTGGCCAACCAGAACCATGGTCAAGAGTCCTCTCAGTGCTGGTAATGAGGATTACTCAGCACCATGGACACACCTGGATATCAAAAGCAAGACACACTCCAATAATAATGCTTTTCTGGCAAAGACACGGGAGAAAATATTCTTTTGCATCATTTATAATGATCAGAGGAATTCCTGTAACACAGATCATGCCAAGGCTGTTCTGAGTCAGTCACAAGTGTATAGAGGCCTCAGCATCACCTGATGGGACACACACTAACTTCAGAAAGCAATGCCTGGCTGACTGACTCAAGCATAACATCAAGGTTTAAACCACAGCTTCCTGAAGTGGAACAGGACAATTCTGCATGTTCAAGCACGGCTTTGAGCTATAACACACTTAACAGACTCAGAAACATCTCTGACATCCAACGCCCTCAAATCCATGTGTAAGCAGTGCAGGGCTCCCAGCACCGGGTGGGAAGGAACAGGGGAGGAACTGAAGCTGTGTGTGCATGCCTCTGTGCCAAGCTCAGGCCACAACCTGGCATCATTTCTTGGATTCAGATTCCCAACTCACTGCGTGCTCTGCAACAATAAACCAGCCTCTGTCACCAGCTGCAGAAAACCCCAATGTTTACAAGTGCAGAATGTGTGAACGGTTTGCCCGAGAGGAGCTCTGAAATTTTACATCATTTACACTACAGAGTGAGGATCTCTGCTTGAAATCAAACCAGAAGGGAGCTCTTGACTTTCTTATGCATTCCATGTGTCTGACTGTATTTGTGTGCCTATTCCCAGAGAAGTGACCTACCTGAGGACTGTTCTCATTGGGCCAGTTACCTGCTGAAGTGAACTGCCTTCATTTGGGGTAACTGTGGGTCCCTTGCCTTTTTCAGATGATCTGCTAATATTTATTGCCTGACTCTGTAGCTGAATCAAATAACTATTATGCCCTATACTGAATAAAATCCTACTGAAGCAAGCAAATCTGCACAGCTGCAAAGAGACTTTAACCCTCAGTCATCTGTAGCAGGGGGACTGAATATGGCAATCAGCTTTTTTGTTCTCCAGGGTACAGGAAGTAGCCCCTAAAGTGGCAAAATAAGAATCACACATAATCAATGCTGTAAGAAAGATCAAACGAGTACACACACCAAACCCCCACCCTCCATCAGACCCCTTCAGCCTGGGATGCCAAGGGGATACACGATTTCTCTACCCACAATCACAGAACACAAACGACTATTCCTGATCTCCAGCCTGTCAACAGGAAAATGCACATCAGGCCTTCTTCCTCTCCCTGCTCACCTTGTTCTCCTTTAGGAAAAGTGCCAACATTTCTTCTCTCCCATAGCGATAGTCTGCTAGTTTGTACTTTGGCAAGGCAGGAGACAGAGGAGGGGAGGTCACGCTCCCACCACTGGACAGAGCTCGCAGCCTGCAACAGAGAAGAGCAGTGGAAACTGAGCTGGGAACGTGTCTTCACCAGTGCACACCCACAAAACCAAAACACACACAATACTGAAAGTAAAGACGGGGACAGTTTGACTTCTAAACTCTGAATCTCAGTGCTTCCACAAGAAGAGTGAAAGAGCTTCCCTCGTTTTAACCACAGACAGGAGAGAAAGAAAAAATACCCCCATGAGCACATCGAGGAGTTCAACTCACCCAGGAAAACTTACATTGATTATACAGCAAACTACTACAGCCCCGAAGCCCTGCCTGAGCTCACACTGGCTGCACACAGATCAGCTCTGCATCTTCCACAGATACTCCTGACAACAGCTTCTTTTTGACAGGAAAAATTCTTACCATGCTGGGGGCAGTGCAGCAAGCATTTAATAGGAGCTTACTCAGATATTCTGCAAGTGTAACAGTAGAGCACAGTACATTTGACCATGAGGTTTCTTCTTGTGTCTCTAGAACGCTTCTTTACCACAAATCCCTTTTCCAAAAATTAAAATTAATGGCTGGGGGTTTTTTTAGAGTACATATGCAATTTAGCTTAGAGTACCAATAAAAAAGATGTACCAAATGTAGTGATTATTTCAGAGATGTTTCAAGCAGTCATCTAACTTATGGGAACAGGTAGATGCGCCATTACATTTCCTCCCATCCCACACAGGGAAGTTCCCCAACTTCTTGCAGGCACCATCTTACCATTGTCAATTATTCCCACTCTGCAGGTGAATTAGTCTCATTCTACACAGCCATCTCCTCAGTTACCCAAATATTCTGTATTTTTAAGTTTGAGAAACGTTTTACAGAAGGACAGATGTGTCAAGAAACAAAACACTGACCGGTTTCTTACATCCTCCTGGACAAGTAAAACAATAAAACCTCTTCCCAACAACCCAAAATTCCATGGAAAGAAAGGTGCTCTAAACTGTAACAGCAGTTCGGAGGTTACCTTTCACCTAATTATTGAAGCACGCTTTGATTTATTGTTCTTTAAACAGAAAGATGTGATTTGCAAGTCAAATGTTGATCTTATTTTTTTAGTTTGGTGCCACCCCGTGGCAGTTCCTTCACACATCACCTCCAAACAAAACACGCCCAGGGAGGAATTATTCCAAGGATTAGATGGCTCAGTGCAATGTTCAACTCCAATGCAGATCAAACGTGACCCAGAGTTTCACTGTAAAGTGACACAGCAGCTTACGTGACAGACATGACCCTCCTGCAACCCAGCAGAATAATTCTAAACCTTACATCCCATTATTCCTGCAAAAATCTAGAAACTCACTCAAGGGCAATATGCGCTTCCACACAGACCTAAACTAGAGGGAGACTGAAGTCCCCTCACTATGACACAGCAGTCGAGTTACTGTTAAAGTAAGTACTTTTTTTAGAGTTGTCTTCCCCCTTCACTTTTTTAATATAACTTTGGCTTCCATCCATCAGGACTCTAATCATGTCTGTCTCCTACACTGAAGAGCACTCCAGCATAACATATCTTCCTGGTGGGTGTATTTATAGAGTGATAGAGTCATTCTTTAACCTTCTTTCCATCTAACAAAACAGACTGAGCTCTCATTGTTTGCCAGGCTGCAAATCATGTCTCCCTTCTTCCTTGAATCCCCTCCAATTTCTGTACATTGTGTATGGAAGTGTGTCAGCAAAGGGAAGACGTTATTCCAGTAAGTCTCACCACATGGCAGGCAGCAATCCCATTTCCTAACTCCACTCCACACCCCCAGCTACACACTCCAGGAGCACAGTCCTCTTCAGAATCCACACCATCCACAGTCCTCCTTTGGAACTGGAGTCACCAACACCTCACCATGAAACTGGAACAAATGCTGGATACTCACACCTGGGCAACTCCTCCTTGGCAAAACCAAGGACAGTGTATGTCAGACAAGCTGGAAAACTAACAGCTGATGTAACTGTATGACATCAGGGATTCCCTGTAACACAACAGCTCCTTCTTCCCGGCACTTTTCAGTGCAGGACACTATGGCATGAAACTCTCACCCTCCATGTCATACAGGGTCTGGGTATTTTGAACAGTGGGGAAAGAAAAAGCTGGCTTAGCTATAGATTGAAGTCCAGCGAGGAGTTAAGATCTTCCTTCTTACCCTGAATCACACTGAAAGACCAAACAAGCACATCTTCATTCACTCTGAGATCATAAACATTATTCCTCCTTTGAATTCTGGCAGCAGAGTAAATATTAAGCATTAACATAACACAAAACCAAACTGGTTTCATACACAATGCCAGTTCACAAAGGGAAAACTAACTTCATAAAGCTGCCTTCAGTCCCAGGCCAGGGACTCAGGTGAAGCAGGATGAAACAACAAAGACATCACATCCCATTCAGTCTGACAACCAATTTCTTCCAAACAACAGAAAAAAATCATGGAAACAAAGCTCTGGAGTCCCACAAAACAGATAAAACTTACCATTCAGGCCCAAAGTTCAGTGTCTGAGTTTCTGCTGCCATTTTTTCCTGTTCTATTCCTCTTTTTAAAAAAGTGTGAATCTGAAAAATAAAGATGTTTTCTATGAAAACAGCTGAATTGACACAGTCCTTCACAAATTCATTCACAATACAAAAGCACATCTGGTCATGCAAAGAACTGAAAAATTGACTGCATGGAATTTTTTTTTCCCCAGTTCTCCAACATAGATTAATTTCCTAATATAGGAGCAACTACATCAAGATCTCTTCCCTAAATCCCTCTTTTAACAGCTCAAACAGGACTCTGGATCAGTGTCTGAGGAAACAATTTGTACAAACACTGAGAACTTGATGCATAATCCTCCTCTGTAAGAACAGTAATGCTTAATTAACAGAATTGCTGCTTCCTGACAATTACAAGAGGATAAAACCCTACTAGAATTACAGCAAGACAGATTTGCCAGCTGAGTGGCAGAGGATTCAAGAAATTTCCACTGCTCATTCTTGAAAAATAACCCTCCAAAACACCGAGTACATGTAATGCTACAACACCCTCCAAAAATCTGCAACAAATGACAGTATTTCTCTCATTCCTGGTTTTATTAGGCAAAGAAATCAAAAGCGTAACTCAGGAATGAAAGCAGCTCAAGCCCCACCAGCCAAAGCCCTGCAGGTGCAGCAAAGGTCAAGTCCCTACCTATCCAGAGCAGATGCAAAGCCACCCACAGGAGGCAAGGAATAAGTCTAAGGGAAGGCTGTCAAGTTTTGTCTCTCAGAGCCAGGACCAGCCCAGGCAGCTCTGGAGAAGTGTCTTTTGCAGCAATAAATAAACTCCTCTTTCCTTCCAGCACCAGGGAAGGCAGTTTGGTTTTCTCAGAATCAAACACAGTGTAGGGAAAGCCCAAGGAAAGAAGGATCTGAAGCTTTACCTCCAGACACTGGTTGATGAGACTTGAAGAGTCCACCAAGAGAGATGGGAGGGAGGGAATTCCGCTGTGTCAGAACCCTACTCCTTACCAGGCCCAGGGACTAAAGAAGGAGCCTCAAGAGTTTGTATTTTGCATGAAAAGGTGACAGAAAAGAAAACCAAACTGTGGGGATGTAAAAGGTGGAAAGGGCATCAGTTACTGAAGAAGACAAGACAAAACCAAACAAAGGAAATGGATTTTTCCTTAATTGCATGCTACACAAGTAATGGTATTAAAGAAAACAAGTCAAGATCCTCAAAGCTGGAAAATGACAAAACACGCTAAAACTGCTTGACCAGATTTGACCCAAGTCTTTTGGGCAGAAGATTACCAATAGTTCTAGAACTCCCTGCAGCCTACACCCACCAACCCACACTTGGCTTAGGTATTTTTACTTCATGCCACATCCGCTTTTTTCCATCCACAATGTAATTTATACACAAATCTTAATATTTTTATTTTCACAATAATCCTATATAATGAAAGGGAATTATCCCCACTACCTACACCAAAAAGCTACTACAAAGAGACCCAGCTATTTTCATAGCTTGAGAGGATTTTGGTCTGATTTGAGCTGCCTTTTTGAAGTGACAGCTCATTACAACATTCATCATTTATCATTCTTCTAATCCAACTACAAGAATTACCCAAAGCCTTCCACTCTCATCCCAAAATGGCTTTCCCTGTCCTTCATTTTGGCCACCACACCTTAAGAACTCTTTGCTGGCTTCCCCCTCTACTGCATTCAGGTGAGTTGCTCCCTCCCCAGAAGTTTTGACTGTGTGGATTTTGAAGCAAGACACCTGTAAGTGAAATTGTAACTAAACGGCCCCTCCAAAAAAAAACCAACCAAACTCAAAACAGAATAAAACACAGCTGTGCAGATGATCTGAAGAGTCTGAACAGGGGTATTTAATAGGAAAGCTTAGCCAGAAATAAAACACACACATGCAAAAGACATTACAGGCAAAGCTGAGAGAAAACCACTGGGAGAGAGGCACGTGGAGGGCAGAGAAGAGGGAAAAGGCTCAGGCGGAGCACAAACCACGTGCTGCTTCTCCTGGTTCCCAAGGCAGCCAGGAGGGAGAGCAGGGAGCCTCTGACAGGGACTCCCAACACAGGCTGCACCGACTGGAAAGGCCAGTTGGGCTGGAGAAGCAACAAATCACAAAGAGTCAGGGTGGAGCAGGAGAAAGGATGAGGAATCGTGAGGAGGGGAAGGATCAGCTCAGGAATTCAGCTATTTTGGCCCAGCAAATTGCAGGAATTTATCACACCTTTGTTATCTAGATCATTTTCTTAGGTTTTAAACTTCAGTATCAATAAGTGAAAAGTTGATTTTGGTCTTTTTTAATCAATGCTGCCTCCTTATTAATCAAATGAAGCAAATCACAAAAATGAATACATCTCTAACATTTTCTACTTGATATAATTTGATGAGGGAAAAGCCCCTTTCTGAAGGGCTGTTTTTGTGAATCAAGGTTTTCTTCAAATGAATGGCTGCTGCTGGAGGAACCTCCACAGGCCCAGGTTTTCTATGAGCAAAGAGCACCCAGGGACAGCCTCGAGCTCAAGGGGGAAACTGAGGCAGTATTTTGATACTCCATATTTTAAAACTCCACTGTCAAGTGCTACCCACTGCTCCTTCCAAGAGGAACATCTCCTCCAAAAGTTTCTTCAAATCAGCTCCATCAAGGTGCCACTGCAACCCTACAAATGGTTGAAGTTTTCCTGCCTATTTTGTGGAAAATGGAATTGTTTCATAAACTGAGCTCGGACCCCTTTTTCCTGGGGTGACACCACAGCCACCAACCTGCCTCCAGCATGCAGGGCTGAAGAAAGAAGAAATCACATCCACCCCACACCACCAACCTGTGGCCTGGCAAGAGAAAAGACACTCTTCTATTCTGTCAGCTGCTCAGTACTTTGTAAATCACAAGTCCATCCTCCAAGCAGACACAAAATGTCACCCAACAACATGAAACCTTTATGTGGCTGTCACTCACCATTCACAGGTGATATCACAGGTGCAGAAGTTGCTCTCAGCTACACTCACTTCACTGCCTCCCTTCAGCTAAAATGCTGCTTTTACCAAGTTTGCACTTCTCTAAATTATTTTTCAAACTACTGTTTAGTACTTGACAAATCTATTAAAGCTCTCAGAAACATCTGCTACAGACACAAGTTGGACCTTGGCTCCACTGGCCAGGTTTGTGTTAAAATGCACAAGATGTTTCAGGTGAAGGTCTGCAATTCCTCTGGCACATTTTGCCCACAAGCTTCGGTACTCCACAAATAAACTAAATATCCAGCTAATAAATATCCAAGCAAAAAGCTCAAAAGACCTTAACTACCATGTTTTACCAGACCTTGCTCAACCTCAGAATATGCATAAAATTGCCAGTTTAAGGCTCATCCCTCACTCACAGGCACTCGAGTTCAGGTTTCCAGGCCATGTTAAATCCCTACATTTCCATCACAGAATTCTGTCAGCTTGTACCACATGGCAATGTGCCTGTTCTGGGTAAGGATACACTGACTCTCAGCATCCTCAATTGAGTACAGGCAGCGCCTGCACTCATCTTTCCTAGAGACCAAAAGAAAAAAAAAAAATCAAAGACTTGGGCTGCCCCTGCAATTTCTAACTCTGGGGCTTGCTGTGTGCTCAGGGTATGAACTTTGGAAAACCAAACCTTGAAATAAAAAAGATACACCACTGGCCCTTCCTGTACACAGTTGGTTTATTTTGAAATTGTCTTCTCTTAGGTCAAAGGGGGAAGAAAAGTATTCTTTCCTTTCAAGGTAGTTCTGTTGCTACTGTAGGTTTGAAATAGTCTTTTAAACCTAGAAATGGGCTGAAAATTTGAGAACCAAAGATCACACCAGAAATCTAAGGTGAGCAAATTCAAGTGCAAGGAATTTGGTTCTCCTTAAATAAACATGGAACAGGAATTTAGCAGCCGTGCTCCACCATGCAACACCAACATTACAACCAGAGGATAAAACTGCACCTTCCACAAGCAAGAAAACATTCCACAGGCAGTGAGCAGAGCTGCTGACTGTGCCAGGAACTGAGCTTTAAAAAAAAAAAAAATTAACAGGGTGAGTGAATAATGAATGCTGGTTTTCTCTAATTCCTGCAACAGTAAAGAAGATCCCTAACTGTGTGAAGGCCCCTTTTAAGCCCAGTGGTACCCAGGATGACTCAGGGCAGCACTACCTGTCTGTTGGATATGAATCACTGGCTAGAGCAGACAATGCTGATTAAAGGACACTGACATAATTAAGGCCAAGCAACTTGGATTTATGGAAGACACACAGTCAAAATATGCTTTGGTAAGAACAGAAATTTCATTGCTCGAGCAAGCAGGTGAAATAAATTTTAACCTGTGCAGACATTTCAATTCAGTAGAACTCTAAAAAGGACAAAATCATGAAAAGTCTCAAGTCATCACAACCTGTTTTTTCTTTTAATCCTCTCTCCTAAAGAATACACAACAACCCATCTCAGAAGGAATAAAATTCACAAAACCAAGCAAAAGGTCAGAGGTTTCCTTCTGCTTCTGTAGAGCCTGTAGCAGTGGCCCACCAAACTTGTCACAGTCAGGGATGACAAGCCTGGCTCTGGTGACACATCTCAGTCCTGCAGGGTGCCCTGAGCAAGGGCAAGGCTGAAGACTCATGAGCACAAAACACAGGTGAGACACAACAAATGCAGGACTGATCGGGGGAACCAGTGCCGAAACCATCCTGATTTGGGACCTCCAGCAGCTGAAAAGGAACATATGATACAGCACTGACCAGGGAAGTGAAAATGCTTAACACAGGACTAAGGAAACCCAGAGTGAACATACCCTGAGTTATCACCAAGGGGATACTGTGCCCTGCTCTGTTTCAAAAGGCAGAAGAGCTGATAAATCGGGTGTTCAAAAATTGGTAGACCATGACAGATACACCTTACAGGGAGGAGAAAAAACACCAACAACACAATGAAGCTTTGAGAAAAATTTCTGGAGTTTGCTCACAACCCTGTAAATGCTCACACAGGTAAAAAAGGCTGAAGTCCCAAGTTTATCCATGAAGGGACTGAAGGAAGATATTTGGGGATAAACAGAGTAAGTTGCTTTCGGGTCAATGCTAAATGATTTTCTAAAAAGTATGTTCTAGTTTAAACAGAGAATTAGTCAGAAAAAATCCATTAGTCACATAACACAAGTTGCCAGAGGAGTCACAGGAGTCCCTTCTGGCTTCAAACCTTATTCCTGAGAAAGGCAATTTTTCAAGGCCTATCTGCCCACACGCCAAGTTGTTCTTAAGGGAGCAATGTCCAAAGCATCCACTTCTCCAGAAACTATGCCTCTGTTATTACTTTCGCAGTTTTACATCTGCTCAAGTCTCACAACCCTCCTGCCTCCAACCATTGCTGAAGTGTTTGAGTCCCTCTGCAGCTCCTGGTGAAAAGCTGTCCCTGCCCAGCTCCAAAGGCAGTTCCAAGCTGCCACTCTCCTGGTCATGGCACACGGATCCATCCCAAGCCCCAGGGAGCACTGCAGCCCCCAGGCAACACCAACAGGTACAGAATCCTTCTGGGATAGGAGGGCAAGAGACTAAGGAGACCCACACACCCTCCCAAATCCAAGCACAATCAAGGAACACTCAACCACCTGACTCCAGATGTTTTCCTCCTTTCCTACCTACTGCTGTGAACGTGGTGGTTGGAGAGCTCTGCTCTCCTTGCTCCTCATGCCCATGGACGGCTGGGAATGCTTTCCCCAGCTCCCCCAGGAAGCAGCACGACCTCCACCTTCATTCCCAGTCTCCAGCCAAACACAGACACCGAGGATTAAGCTCCAAGCAGAGTCAGGGAACCACACCCTTGGCCTTGCCACTGGCTGGAACACAAACACTTCTCATTCCAAATCCTATCCCAAAATCCTGCCAGCACTCTTGTCTTCCAGATGAAAAAAATCACTTCCACATCTGTGTGCCTCGTACATGAAAACCTTGCTAGTAGCTTTAGTAGTATTTATAACCATATTTTTTAGCAGCATTTGGTCTGTGCCATTCCCCAAGATGTTAAGGGTCACATCTGTCCACCTGGAGCAGGAGCCAGAGCAGGTGAATGGAACCAAAGCCACACACCAAGAGGCGCTGCAGCACCTCCTCCCTCACACACACTACCCAGCCCATACAGAGTCAGGGTGGGAGAGCAGCTCCAGACTACACCCACTGAAAACACTCCCCCAATTCACAAATCTGGGTTGCTGAGGGGGGTTAGGGGTTGTTTTTCCATGTCATTTATATGAGCAGCTTCTTTGGGCTTTGTGAAAATTCTCTCCCCCACCCTCCCCTTTTCTAAAGGTCTCCTGCTTGTGCAGTTGTGTGACACCCTCTCCATCAGGAAACAAACGTCCAACAAAGAGAGAGTGTCAATTAAAGGGTCCTGGTAAAAGCAGTAAAATGTGTGTCAGATTGCAAATGTTCATCTACCAGGAAGGCAGAAGGTAACCTGTTACTACATATGAATTACAACACTTTTTAATAGCTTATCACTTTCTTTATGTTCATATTGCTAAAGATACCCAATTGTTTTGATCTAAGAACCTTATCTCTTAAACTGATTTGTGATGTTACTCTGATCCTGCCTTAGGACTCAAAGCTCAGTGTGACAGAGAAAAATCACCTACACAGATGATTCAGCATTAACTAAGCCCATTGTAAAAGGTTCCACTGGTTTTCATGGTGGTTGAACTGGGGCTCTATAATTTATGACATCAAGTTATGAGATGCTTTGACTTAAACCCCTTGCCATATGTTAGCTCCCTGCTCAGCCTCGCTCCTCTCTCTCTCACACACAAACTGACACTGACGTCACACCAATGGCTCCTCCAACCAAACCAGCCCCACGTTCTGCTCCACAGCACCAGTTCATCCCTCCAGTCCCTTCCAGTCCCACCAGCTCCTTGTCACTCAGCCCTGGAAGGCTCAGCTGTCCCTCTCTCATCACAGAACCTCAACCAAGGCACCTCCACACTGTCCCTTCTGCTCCTTCCAGTCTGAACTGACCCCCCACTACTGAGCAGCTCTGACCCACCTGCTGCACCCATGGACACCCACACCCTGGGAACCCCCCAGGATTGCACCACAAAACATTTCCAAGAGAACGCATTTACATTTGTTGTCAGAAGGAAAACTTGAAAAACAGTGTTTCATTGCAATCAGAACTTGAAACAAATATTTCCCCACTCACAGAAAGGACAACACTTCCAGGAAGAAACCCTTCCCCAAGTGCAGTGCACCCTGCTTACTTCCACTGGAACAAGACAGAAGAGTTTTCTAGCCAGTTGTTGTAAGGTGTTACGTGTAAACTCATTTATTTGTTTACAGTGACAAATTACATACAAGAGCCACCGTTAAAGCCATCAAGTAATCATTCCTTACTGCCTCAGATTTTTTTAAATATGAAGAAAATTGAATAATTAGCTGAGCAAATCAAAAAATAAACATTGTCAAAGAGGCAGCATTTTAAAACAATTCTTTAAATGTCCAACAAAACTTCTCATTGACCCACATGCTCTACAACCTCCACACAGCTCCTGCGATTCTTTCTGCTTTCCCTGTAATCCTGAGGTAATATAGAGAAGCTGGATGTGTGGACAAGCTTTAAGGATTACAGGAGAGGCTCCCTCCTGAAAACACACCCTTTGATTTCAAACCCTGTCAAACCCCTCAGGTGCAGCACAACAAATCTCTGCGTTCCTTCCACAGAGGCAAGAAGGACACAGAAGTTTCAGGGGCAGCTCCGTTTCCCCACACACAGAGCAAGCCAGAGCCTATCTAATTCAAGCAGTGTTGAATCACCTTGAGAGGAAACAGACCAACAGCCCTCCCCAAAAAAAGGGAAGTGGCTGTATTTTAGAACCAACCCATTGTGGCAATCTCAGCCCCTGACAAAGCAGAGACCTCAGCCTACAATGCCCAGCTGCCACCTCAGCTCAACGCGACAAACTCCCGGTATGAACCGTCCCCGTGCGGTCACACAGAGCTCCACACACCCCACCAGCCACCAGAGGGCCAGTGCTGCACACACCTTGTCCCTGCAAGCACCTGATTCCCCTCAGCTCCCTCCCCAGCTCGGGCACACCTGCAGCAAACTCGCTGCCAGTTGTGGCAGTTGGGAAGGCAGGTCCTTCGTGCAGCCAGAGAAACGCTCAGGAGCTGAGAGCAAGAGAGAGCCTGAGCTGGGCAGAACACTGGCTCTGCTCCCCTAAGGGCAAACCCCACCCCCTGCAGCATCTCACACCCAGGAATTCAAATAAATTGATGAGAAAAGGCCCTTTCAACACAAATGCTCCCTCAGTAACAAAGAGCTGGGTTTCTCCTCACCAAAGCATCCAACGGACTGCCGGTGAGCAGAAATTTTATTGCTCTGCCCCTCAGCTCTATCTCTAATCATGAATAAAATATAGCTTACTTCCACTAATCCTGGAGCAGAAGCACTGAGAGGGCAAAAAATAATAAAACCAGAAAAATTAGGAAAAATACTAAGAGATTTTTTTTTTAAATCAGACTATGAGAAGCCTGAACACCACCCTTTAAAAAGCCCTAAGGAAAAATTTCAAACACCTCAGTGAAAGAACAACATGCCTGTGACAGTTATTTGATCAAGGCAAAAGCAGGCAGAATCCAATTTCATATCCTTAGTATTTCAAATCAAGGAATAACTGAAGAGCTGGAGGCCTGAATTCCCTCAAAGCTGGGGCAGAGGGGAAGGCACAGAGCACAGCCCAGGTGCCCATTTGGTCTTCATCAGCTACTGGTTGTATTTTAAGGAAGTAGGTACAGATCTTAAAAAAAAAGCCAGTTTTTTCCTCACATTCAGGCATAAGAAAGTCCAGCTTTGTGACAGAACTTCAGTCAGGCAAGTGGCCTTAGCAGAGATGCAGTGCTACTTCAAAAAACCAGCAGGGGAAAAAATTAATTGTAAAGCCCTTAACTGTGTTTTTACAAGCATTTTTTTCACTTCCATCATCATGAAGAGCGTGCTTTTAATTTACAGTATGTTTTAGAAAGGCAAGGAAAAATGTTTCACCTCAAGATCAACAGCTGTAATTAAAAGAGGATCTGCAGGAGTCCAGGCATTCACTGTGGGATTGGATTTTTTTGTGAGCACCCTGTGAAATAAATCATCCCTGCTATGGGACTACTTGGCATTTTGGTTCCCTGCTTTTGCTTCCAAAGTCAGGCTGGAGAAACCATGCAGAAACGGCCCCAAAAGGAGCAGTGATCAGGAGAATGTTCCTGTAACAGCTGGGAGAGGCTGAGCAGCTCCTGAACTCCAGCTGTTCAAAGGGATCCCTCCATGTGAACCGCGAGAAAACCAACACCCGCCAGCAGCAACTCAAAACAAGAGCTTAAAAACACCAAAACAAAGCTTTTGTTGGTGACAACTGCAACCAATTTTGTTTACAAAGGTTCCCAATTATCACACTGCGCATCGACCAACTGTTCCATTCACAAAGCAGCAGATTAATTTGTGTTTATTGAAGAGTTTCTTAAGAACAACAGCAACCAGCAGCGTTATGGGAAAAGGAAAATAAAAAATACACGTACTTTCCAGGAACTTGCCCAAGTCAGCTCCTGAAGCAAGGGAACAGAATGAGCAGCAAGAAGTTAGAAGGATATCACCAGAATTCAGAAGTTCTTTCCCCGCCCACCCAAGCAAACAGACACGCCGGAATTAAAGCCAGAGCAGCACAGCACGGACATTAAACTGAAGGTTACTGGGGAAAAGGTACGTTTTTATTCCAGAAGCACCGCTTGGCCACAGCCCTTTCGGGCCTGCACCCTGAGCCACCTCCAAGTGCGCTCACACAGAGGTGGAGGGCGGAAAGCGCTCTGCTGACACCGAAACTCCTCGTGTCGGATCGATACCAAAGGCACACCGTTCTCATCGATGCTCTTCGGCCGCCTCACGCCTCACGCCCCCCCCGGGGGGACCCCGCAGCTGCCGCTCGCCCTGCCCGGTGCCCTGCCCGGTGCCCTGGCCGGGGGGCAGCGGGCACAGCCCGGAGCGAGGCCGGCCGAGTCCAGCGGGGTCAGGGCGAGGG